>BLKR01002009.1:0-182500 GCA_011170035.1 Teleogryllus occipitalis
TTGCATCCCACGCCCATTTCCTCCCCTTCTTTAGCAATTCTATTATTGGGTGTATTATTTCTGAATAACCTTTGCAAAACCGGGAATAATAATTGCACACCCCAATCAATCTTCTAACTTCCCTTACATTCCGAGGTCGCGGAAAATTCTTAATCAATTCTTTCTTTTTATCTTGCATCGACATTCCTTGATCCGATATGACGTGCCCCATAAATTTTATATTCCTCCTCCCGAATTGGCATTTTCAAATATTTAATTTTAAATTATACTTCCGAAAGATTTCGAATAGTTTTTTCAACTTCTTTAAATGTTCAAACATATTGGTAGAGAATAACACAATATCGTCGACGTACATGAGAGTAGTTTCCTTTAGCTCATCCGGTATTACATCGTCCAAATAACTTATTAAAGCTGCGCCACTATTCTTTAATCCAAAGGCCATCCTCTGAAAACTATACGTATTGCCTTCAAATGAAAAACTGACAAATTTTTGCGATTCTGGGTGTAGTCCAATTTGCCAGTACGACGCAGTAAAATCCAGTCCCGTGAATATCCGAGCTCCTTTTACCTTCCACATCATTTCATCTAATTTCCGCGGTTTTTCATGACGAGCGATGGTCTTGCTATTGAGTTTCCTAGCATCCACACAAAATCTGATCTTATTGTCTTTCTTACGAACTATCACTATTGGGCTTACATACGGTGTCATCGATTTTTTTATTATACCATCCTCAAGCATCGTGTTTATTTGTTTACGTACTTCACTTTTATATACATGGGGGATTGGATATTGTTTCAGATTAAAAGGTTCCTCATCCATCAATTCAATTTTAAATTGATATCCCTTTACCGGCTCCCTTGAACTTCCAAAAACATCTTTATATTCATTGACTAACATTTCAATTGCTTCACTAGCATCTATTCCGTTTTCGTCGACCGCGCCCTCTGCTGCCGCGTGGATCTGGTCCCTGGTCTCTTCAATTTGTTCCGCAATATCGCAAATACACATATCTTCGCCCTCCTGGTCTTTGATCCTAAACAATGTTGTTGCCCTTTGTCACCTCGTAACAATATACTCCTGTTACCTATGTCGACCTTGGCGTCATACATTTTTAGGCCATCAATCCCCAAAATAATTGGACGAATCAAATTCTTCACTACAATTGCAGGAAACTGAATTGTCATCCCTTGGACTTCCACTTCCACCCAAATTTGCCGACTTCTCGTTTCGATGCGCCTTCCATTAGCTGTCCGAATATCCAAACTCCTAGTGGGTGGCTCCTCAATTTTATTTCCCTTTTTCTTTAACTGCTCATATAATTTTTCCGACACTGCACAAACATTAGCACCTGTGTCAATTAAAATGTCTACAGGTATATTCCGAAATATCCCCTTCAAAATTCAACACGTGCTATTCTCCGCCCGTTCGTCCGTATCTTCCCTTAATAAATCTTCCGCCGATACTTCAATGCTATTCAACTCCTTAAGAACCATCACGCCCACATTATCATCGTTCGAAGTATCCCGCCCATTTACTTCGAACACTGGGAGTTTTCCTGTTCAATCGCATTAATTTCCACATGTTCCCGTTTATTGTCCTCTTTATTTTCCATTTTAGTACTATTTTCCCTGTCATCCTTTCTTTCTGAGCTATAATTTCCTTGGCGGTTGTAATTATTCATTGTTTTTCCCGTTCCATTGTTATTCTCGTTCCTGCTTTCATTATATTGATACCAGATACTACGATCATAATCACTATTCAATGTCTGGTCGAATCGACTTAAACGTTCGACTAGATCCTCAGAATCAATAGGCATGGAGTTCCACAATAAATTTTGGATATTTACAGGCAACTGACGAATAATAATTCTAATTAATTCATTGCTATCCATTCTGTCTTCGCATGCCTTGAATGCTGCTATTTTACGTGTTGCGTAGTTACACATATTCTCGGCTCCACCCTTCTTATACCTTTCACTCATTAATTTGTATTTTAGATCAAACTTGTGGCTTTCGTTCCAATATCTTTTTAAGAATTTATCCTTCCATTCCTTATAATTAGTCGGTTCCGGTACTAAAGAGGTCAACCAATAATGTGCCTTGGACGACATGGCTTGTTCTACTATATGCAGTTTTAATCTTTCGGGGATATTATTTATCATAAAATGATTCTCTAATTTTGAAATAAACGACCACGGTTGTTCTTTCATATCACCATGAAATTTTAGGTGGCTTGGTATTACAAGCGCCGATGCATTCATTGCTATATTTCCCTGCGAACGTATGAATTCGTTTTCTCACTGTTCAATCTTGTCCTTAATGTCCGACATGTATTTCCCAGATTCAGATTCTTGCACCATTTTAATGTTTCTAAGTCCCTCCTGTATTCGTTTTTCTAATTTACTATCCAAATTAACTAATTTAGATTCTATGTTTTCAATTTTTTCGCCATGTTGAAGCGACATTGCGTTTAAGTTATCTACACGCGATTCGACGATTGTCAACCTTTCGCATTGTTGGTCATGTAAATGTCCCAATGTCACAACGCTCTCCTGTAAATTATTAACTTTGGAATTAATTTTGTCGCCAGATTCTTTTAATTCCCTCTGCATTTGGTCGACTTGATTATTAAAAGACTCAATTTTACAATGAATAATATTGAATTCAGCCGATGTATCCACCCGTAATTGCACTATTTCCTCGTGTATTTTCTGACGAAAATTCTTCAATTCTAATGACATTTTCGATGTCATTCCTTCCAATTTCGCGTTATTTTTTTCAAATTTAGTATTCATATCTGAAGTAATTCCCTCTAATTTAGTATTCATATCTGAAGTAATTCCCTCTAATTTAGTATTATTATGCTCAAGTTTTGCGTTCATTTCTGCTAACATTTTAAGAATTAAATTATTAGGGTCCATATTTTCTAACGGTGCAGCCATTATTTCCTTTTCTTGTGGTTCAATCTCAATAATTTCACGCGAGATTTCTCCCTCGGGATTAGTATTAGCAGACGCCATATCATCTACATTAACATTCTCCATACGCAATTCTTTGCTCCTAGTATCCATTTTGAATTCTAATACAAATTAAAATCTCTCTGTTAAATTATTTTAAAATCACACCAATGAAATGGTCTTGGCTCTTTCTTATAATTAACAATGAATTTCAAATGTCAATCCATAAATTTCAGATTCCCTTTGGATCACTTTATTATAATTTATAAGACTAATTTTATCCGTGTCACCAATTGTTATAAATTATAACAAATTATGCATCACGTTGGCGCGCCATTTTGAGATATACAAATTTTCTCTCTACTTTAATATCTTGCAAAGATCTTAGCGTCCGGCTTGCTGGGTCAATGGGTCACGATATATTATAATCCTTATTACCTTCATAATGGATTATAGGATCCGCAGACTATACAGCGCTGCTGGGAATCTGAAATAGAATGATTCTAATTCCTAGTTCATTACTGTTTGGATTGACTAAATGAAAGATCACTTTCTCTTCTAAAGAACAAAATTTAACAAAGTTTATTGTTACCTTTTTGCAAACAATATAGTGAATTTAATAAATGATTTTGATGTTAGGCCTTTTATTAAGATATCTTTGAATTTAGAGTTTTATACTGCGGTTAACTTATCTATTCTTCGTTGATGTCCCTCGAAGACTTCTCAGTCGAAATATCTTGCGAGCTTGCCGTAGTCCAAAGTTCCAAGAAATCCTCTTCTGCTCCTATCCAAGATGGTGTCAAACTATCAAAATTATCAGTCCCGATTACGTCCTATGACATAGTCCCGAAACGTATAACTCGATTACCACTCCCGACAAAGTCCCAATTTATGCGTCAATATTACTTCCACATGCAATACCTGCAATATCATTTACTGTCCTTAAACTTTCACGATCTGAAAAACCCGACTCTGACTATATGCATTACACTCGCTCCCTCTCACAACCTACGATCTGTTCATACACGCGATGCCGGTCAGAAAGAAATCTTCCTGCATGATTCACCCCTCGAAGCTTCGTATTAAACTACCTTCTTTTTTTTTCATAACATTTGACCGTCCTTCTCTCACCCAGCCAATCCATGCGTTCGTTATATTTTGATGTAGCTGACCTTTCGATCGTCTAAACTTCTTAATGCATATTCCACCATATTGTCTTCACATAAATGTTAGTTTATATTCATGTGACATATCGGTATGTCACAATATATATATATATATATATATATATATATATATATATATATATATATATATATATATATATATAATTAACTTGTCTTTATTTGCCTCTCTTAATTTTAATAAATTTGGAATTCACTGCAAGTTTTTCATTTGATGCAAATCTTTCGTTGCAGGATAAAATCGTTCGCGAAAATGCTGTTGATGACAGGCGTCCTCGAAATTGCTGCCGAAATCATTGGCTGGATCACAGTTCCTTCATTGAAGAGTACGCCGATGTATCATCTGTCTACAACGGAGATTTATTTCTTGCGTGACCACATGCTGGCCTACCGGGCCACGGGTTTCGCAACCGACTGCTTCCGTGCAGCGTGCGTCGTCTGGTTGGCTGCACCGGATGGGGGATACTGGGACGCTCTGCGACGGTGGTTGGGCAACGGAGAGAAAAAGAAGGGGCGAAATACTAAAATGTGTCGTCGGAAAGGCCGCCCTTGAGGGAGGCTACTCCTGCGGCCTTCGAACGAGGTGGGGGTTGGGGAGGTTTGGAGGGGACGAAGTATGATCTGTGGTGTTTTGCAGGCCTGATGTGGGGGAGGCTACTCCTGTGCTTTTCGAAGGAGGTGGGCGTTGGGGAGGTGTGGAGGGGACGAAGTATGTGGTGTTTTGCATGCCTTCTTTGGAGGAGGCTACTCCAGCGGCCTTCGAAGGAGGTGGGCGTTAGGGAGGTGTGGAGGGTACCAAGTATCATCTGTGGTGTTTGTTGTATACCAAATCAAGAACATAGACAATTTGTAACACAACAATTTATTTTATCCCAATCTCCAAAGAATTAACCAAACACAAGCATGCCAAAGTCTCGATAACCGGAAGAATGTCCATCAGCCAGGTCGTTATACAATGTGGTACAGTCCAAATTCCAATAATCTCTACCTCAACACAAAGCACGTTCACCATAAAGTCTTTCTCCCAGTCGCGACGGCTACGCATCCAAGTTCAGAGTGGCCGAGGCCTCCAGCACTGCAACCCTCCACTCGGTGTCCCCCTCCCCGCCGAGGAGGGGTGGCTGCTCTGCCCCTTCCAGTAGTAGGGGCCCCTTCCTGCTCCCGGTCGCCGGGTGGCGACGGGGCGCGCTCGCTGCTCCCTCTATCCGCGGTGCGGGTACTTCCTAGCCCGCGACGCCGCCGACGGTATTTCTGTAGTGTCTGTTCCTACTGATACTACACCCTCCCCGCCTAATTGTGGGCGTAGGGAGCGGAGCGCTTCTGTAAGCGCGCACTGCGGCGCCTGGGCGCCACCAACCGCTGCTGCTGCTGCTGCTGCTTGTATTGCAGGGGCAACCCCTCTGGTTGCTGATGCGCCTCCCCACCAGCGGCCGTCTCCTCCATCTCTGCATCGCCACTGTCTGGTGGCGGCGGCTGATGATGATTCTGCTGTACCCGCTCCGGTCTCGGGTGGTGTGCCTCTGCTCCGGGGGCTGTCTCGCTCATTTCGCTGTCGCTGTCAAAGAGGCGGGCCTGTCCAATTAGCCGCGGGTCCTCCTGCTGCTGTTCGCCTTCCGCCTCCCGTTGCTCTGCTGCTTCTGCTGGTTGCTGCTCCTGTGCCGGCAGCGTACTCCTAATGGGCTCTCTCTGAAAACCAAACAGCCTGCCTAAATTTCTACCTGGTTCTGCTACCCTTGTCTGTAGTGCTTCGTCAACTTCTGGAATCTCGAAGGTCCTGCGCCTGATGTGTTCCTGATGTCTCCTAACTATCTTGTACTGCGTTCGTACTACATACACTCTAGCTCCTTCTACTTTCAGTATTTTACCCGGTACCCATTTGGGGTCATCCCGGAAGCTTCTGATGAATACCTGATTTCCCACTGCGAACTTCGGCTCTACCTGCCACTTCCTGGTTTCACCTGTTGGCTGCATTAAAGATAACAGCGTCCTCGGTTGCCGCCCGTGTAACCTCTGTGCGGGGCTCATTCCATCCCTCCCCGGCATAGCCCTATAAGAGGCCAGCAACGATAGGACTGCCTGCTCCCTACTGACTCCATCATACTTCGCTTTTGCCATAGCCGATTTGAACGTTTGTACA
Organism: Teleogryllus occipitalis; assembly: GCA_011170035.1. Classification (NCBI taxonomy): domain Eukaryota; kingdom Metazoa; phylum Arthropoda; class Insecta; order Orthoptera; family Gryllidae; genus Teleogryllus; species Teleogryllus occipitalis. The sequence continues at coordinate 6,279 of BLKR01002009.1, forward strand.
AAGCGCTCGGCTTCGCCGTTTGAGCGGGGGTGGTACGGGGGTGCTAGAATATGCTTAATTTCGTTACTATCACAAAACCTCTGGAACACTTCTGCCGTAAATTGGGGACCGTTGTCCGATGCTATCGCCCTGGGCAATCCTTCAATACTACAAATTCTCTGCAGAACTCTTACCGTGGCGTGTGCCGTCGGGTTCGACATTTGGTCAAATATGGGAAATTTGTCTGTGCATCTGTCACTATAAGCCAAGTTGATCCCTGGAAGGGGCCCGCGAAATCTATGTGCAACCTATCCCACGACATGACAGAAAGTTAATGGAGGATTACTCCACAAGCGCGCAATGTAATGCAGGATTACTCTCCAGCGCAAAGCGCTCAACGCCCCTTAAGGGTCTTGGAGACGCGTTGCGTCAAGTTGTAGGCGCAACAAATTTAAAAAATAATGTTTTTTATTATTTTTAAATTAATTGAGTGAAACCATTGTTTTCTTTCACGAAAAAGATAGAGGTTTTTTACCGAACAGATTGCTCAAGACAAAAACAATAGACATCGTGCAAGAAACAATCATTTTGTTGAAAACTAAATAATATTTTTCGACGTTTGCGATCGATCGTATAAAAATGCTGCTATTACGAATAATTATTTAATTCCTACTCTTTATGGTTATTGTATTGAACCAAAGTCATCTTCTTTTGCACTCTTAATGCCAATATGTATTTCCAATTGATTTTTCACTAGCTGAATGTGTCCTCGCCGAAGCTGAAAATTCATGTGTAAAAAATTTCTAAATGTATATTTTTGTTCAAATAAGTTCTTAATGTCTCTAGCATTGAACATACTCATGAATCGTAGTAGCTGATGTTATACTCTCGTTCAAAAATTCCCATCATCCAACGGCCTTGAATGTTACCTCCTTACGCGATATGAACGGATTATATTGCAATTTCAAAATTGTAAATGCCGTAAAAATACTTGCAGGTACACATAATGCGAATAGTTAGAATATAGAACGCTACATTTCGTACGGTTTTTTGCTAATATGCATAAAAATACACATACAAGATAACCTGTAAGCAGTTCTGTAGACTTATTCTATACAAGATCATTCTCAATTTGCCCCGAAAATTCTGTCGCGCCATCTTTTACAATTACCTTTGATTCTTCCCGAGATTTGTTTAACTCTTCCATATTTTTGTCCCCTAATTTTTGTTGATATTAAAACTCCACAAACTTAGTCAAATTTCGTTCATTTGTACGTCTCCATTTGCTCTATTAATTTTTTGTGTGCTGTACATTACAGACTTCCATAATAATAAAAAAATTAATAATGAATATTAATGGATTTACCATAATATCAAGGCATTATTTTACAGTAAACGTCATTTTGTAACATTGATATATTACTTCGGTATTATGAATTCTGTGACGTCATTCTCATATTCAGTAGCGCAAATTACTTTGTTTAAACCGTTTTCCAGATAGTACATGTCTGTACTGATATTCCAGGAAACAATGTTTTAATGTATGTTTAATAATCTAAGTCTATTGTATTTCTAAGTTCAGGTTCACACCAAGTACACATTATTATTTATATTATGTAAATATTCCTTTTATTTATTTACAGGCAAATAATAAAGCCTTTTTATTTCAGTTAAGAAATTAAGTTTTTTCTTAGAGAGCCTTTAGTAACAATTAAAATGAACTTGACTTGAAGGTGGAGTTATATTTATATATTAGCTGTGCCCAATTCCCAAGAGATATGTAATTTATGTAGCATTGATAACTCCAGTGGGTTTAGGGGATAACACCCTTTAACCTTTCATACAGGCTATTGAAACTACATGAATTGTCTGGAGTTTATCATCGACTTCAGATGCAGGTGCACTGCTTTAACAAATTTGAAGAAACAGATACATACCAAAATATAAATATCATTGAAAACAACCAAGCACATATTGGGTATATATTACAAAATATACAAATAAAAAACTATTGTTCTATGGACGTTAGGTAAGCTTCTTTTGTTGGTGCAAGCGTCTGTAGTCAGTGGTCGGGGACTCAACAGGCAGGCGAGAGGTGCGAGAAGTGACCGCATCATTGTGCAGTGCGCTGTTGCCGGAAGAGGGCAGTCGAGTTGGGTAGAACAATGTCTATTGGCTTGGTGATGTTCAGCATCAAAGTGGTGAGACCGCGTGCATGGGACATGATCAGCTGCGTCTGAAGGAGTGGTTTGGAGCGTTAATGTAATGAAGTGTGCAAATCAACAGTCTATTGCCCTCTGAGTTCCTCTTGATGGGATGAGTGGCTGCAGTGCACCGTCGGTAGAAGAGAACGCTAGGTTTGGTGAGTAGCCCAGAGCCGCGTCTACTGGTTAGGCGACGCCCACTATCAGAGTGGTGAGACCGCGTGCATGGTACATGACCAGCAGCGTCTGTAGGAGAGGCGCGGGACGTACATATAATTAAATAAGCGAGTCAACAGTCTATCGCTGTGCTGGTTCCACCTAAAGAGTTGAGCGCTCGTAGTTCACCGTCGACCGAGGAGGGCGCTGGGGCGGGCGAGCGGTGTGGAGCCGCGTCCAAAGGCTTGGTGACGCCCGGCACCAGAGTGGTGATGCCTGGCGCTTGATAGAGGCTCAGTTGCGTCTGCATCAGTGGTCCGGAGCTCCGCGGGTTCTCCTGAGAGTCAAAATCACGCGTCTAGGAAAAAGTGCGAACTATGCTTGCTGAAATAACTAGTGTGATACAGAATGGCACAGGTAGTAAAGTTTTCTAATTTCCTTGGTGTGGACTGGCTTTACGGTCTTGCCCGTAAGCCGCATTTATTGTAATGCATTTTCTTAAAAACGGCTTCAAATGTTTCAATGAAAATTGCTATTTAGTACGAGGTTGTACTGTTCTTTAATATTCTTAAAATAGTATTTCAGTTTTGCTATTAGGAAACCGAAAAAATTAGAACATGTTAAAAAAAATGTACTTTGAGCGGTCGTAGCAAGAGGGTGGGGCAAGATCATAAAGGCAGTGCTTACCAAGGAAATTAGAAAACGTTACTTCGAGAAAGTCTGTGCCATTCTGTAGCACTAATAGTTCGTTATCGGCCAGGCAATGAATTGTTTTCTGCTGAAAATTCGCCTATTTTTCGCCTAGCATTACCTAACTTTTTCTATACTATGTATAATACTATACTACATTACTATAATATACTATGTATATTACAGTACGTATACGAGAATGTAAGAAGTGTGTCAACAACACAGTCTTCAGTGCTTGAAAGCACTCATTCTCGCTAATGCAATAATTGACAAGCCGCGTATATATAAATCGCCGCTATTGTAAATATGAATCTTGGGAAGAAGATGTCAAAGAAATACATTTTTTAATTGTTGCAGTTTTCTGATACAGTTAATTTACCACTATACCGAGAAAAAGTTTAAAGAAAAAATTTGCAGCCACTTTGAGGCAAACTTTTTTTAAATTATCTTTTAATATTGCTCACATTTCACTTACAATTACGGGACCACTACTTATATTTTTAAAAACATTTTCACAACATTAAAGAACGAATTGCGAGGAACAAGTTTCTTTGGAAACATCTGGGGAAATTGTGGGGAACATCTTTTGAAGAAAAAATCCCTATCTCCAGTATTATGGTTGTAGGTAGACGCTGAAATGTTTCAAACTTTCACAATTTTTTAGAGTTAACAGTGGAAATCGGACCTATCCATCTTTATTAGTGTATTTCACTTTAGCAATATTTATTCTTAAATTCTATTTACATAGCTAACTTATGGCCTAGCTTACAAACTAGATACTTACAAACTAATCTAAATCTACTTTGTCTTACATCCTAACTTAATCTAACAACGAACATTATTTACATTATTTACGGTTAGCAATACATACACATATAACACTTACAAAAAAGATACGTAAAGAACAAATTTGGAGCCGTTTTTGTGAAAAGTTTAAAAAGATACCAGGGGATTCCTGTTAAGTACCCCCAAAATTTACAGAATGTTTTTAAAATCGCAGTTTCGAGACCGGCTAGATATTTTTTTCTTTTTCTTTGGCAAGACAACCCGCTAATGGACTTGGCCGACCAACCAACTGTGACCAAGCCTCTCGGCCATAGGGTAAGGAGTTCGTGTGGTTAGCCCAAAGTCATCACTTTACCGTATATTGTGTCTTCAATTCTTATGGTGGGCTTTCTCAACCTCACACACCAATAGACACTGGCACGTTTGTAAGGAAAGCGCACAGGTATAATTTGCATCGGCCGGGAATCGAAGGCGGGATTGCGCCGTGGAAAGCGAGCACGCTAACCAGCATTCCACCGAGGGAGGCATCGGCCAGATCTACCTGGGAATATTCAGAAAACATTCTACTAGTAGTTGAGGCGATAGTGTTGTTTGCAGACGGACGTTTTTCGGTATTAGTGGATCGTAAAATGTGTATTACTTTTGAAATCTCGAATTCGACTTTTCACAGCTTTCCATAGTTTTCTCTACTTTACGAATAATTACTTCATACGTACCTACATTTAGGAGAAAGTAAAATCTATCTATACACATCACCTTATGTGACTATCATACGTTTATTTTATTGGAAACCACATTTTGGAAGGTGCAACGAATATTCGAATCTTCAGTGAGCCAGCTGTATATATCTACGCATTCTATACTAATAAACTTTCTTGCAAAACTCATAACTGAACTTCTTAAAAATACCATATTTATTACTTAAGATGTTGGAGGTATGTAATATTTGTTCATTTATTATCATCCTTCTATGTAATTAGTATTCCTTGATCGGACAATTTTGAGCACCACTTGACAGTTTTGTTTTGTCTTCTGAACGATTTCTGGCACCCATAGTAAGTCAACCCTTAGTTACTCGCGCTATCTTTTGTCACGCAAGTACCCGCGCGGCGTACTTTGTACTTTGTACTTTGTTTGATTATATATATATATATATATATATATATATATATATATATATATATATATATATATATATGTATGTATATATATATATATATATATATATATATATATATATATATATATATATATGTATGTATATATAGAACAATTTTTGCATTTGATGACTTTGCATGCAAGATGATTTTGCATGCATTTGATGACTTTGCAAGCATTTGATGACTCGTTGCATGCAAATTTGTTGCACCAGTTCGTAGTAAGTTCAGTAATAATTGAAGTATTGCGGTTTTTGCTCTTCCACAAATGTGGAAATCACAACAGTGATTTTTTAATTTTGTTGGTGGTTATTCTTGTTATCACGTGAAAGTTTTTATAAATACCAATTTCTGCTTGAATAATCACTACCAAAATGAAGCTCAGGACACGTGTCACGTTCGCACTCGGCCACTGTAACTTCTTCCTCAACCACACTTGCGGGATCGCAAAATCTTCCTAATTCACTATGTTCCTAATTCACATATCTGTTTTTCCGATAAATTACTCATCACTTTATTGTTTCTAATGTAAAACAAACAAATAAGTTTACATCAATATTATAAGAAAATAAATTAAAATCCTGTGATAAAATAAAATGAAAACTCACATTGGTACCCACACGGCGTAGAAAGTACGCCAACAGACACATTCCAACGGAAATACAATCGTCTAGCCACTGCAGTAAATCTCACATAACTGAGTATCGAGGAGATATTTAGATATTTATTTAGTCAAAAACAGTAAAAAGCTATGTGACGTATGGGGGAGAAAATCATCTGCGCACGCTTTCTTGAGTTTCAGAATCCCTTCCCAACAATTTAACTGTTAATAGTTGAAAAATGAGAAAAACAGTAATAATAATAATAATAATAATAATAATAATAATAATAATAATAATAATAATAATAATAATAAATTTTAAAAAACGAGAGATTAACATTTCAAAAACTAGATTTTTTTTCGTTTCCGAGTTATAGAAACCTTATTTGCAACGATAAAGGAACTGCAGATTTGATTTTTCTGTATTGCTAATTAAATAGAAACTCACCCTAAGCTCTACTACCACTACAAGCAAAAGGAAAGCTCAACAAAACGTGCGCATAGTGAAATTACATTTACATCCAGAAGCAAATCAACGGACCATCTCAGCATTTGCTCAATGGATTAGGGAAAATGGATTGGACAAAAACTCGATCGAGATGGGGGTCATTGACCCGGAAGCTGAAGTACATTACTTGTTACAGGCATATTAAGTCTTTTTTTTTAATTATACTGCAAATGTAAACTAACTCATTATACTATATCATTATTTTAAGTAAACATTATTTTTCTTTTACACGATCAGTATAATCTCTAATTGTATAGAAACAGTTATGCAGCAGAATAGATTTTACTTTTAACTTAAATTTGTGTACCAATTTTAATTGTTTAATTTCATCTGGCAATGCATTGTAAAGTAATGTACATGTATTGCATGTGGATTTCTTGAAGTGAGCTGTTGATACTGACACTTGACGAACACGATTTCTACGTCGTGTGTTGTAACTATAAATATCAGCATTACATGAAAATATGTTCCCACCGTTAAATAAGTCAGTTTTGACAAATACTACAGATTTGTAAATAAATAGGCAAGGCAATGGTAAGATTCCAAGCTCAATGAAAAGAGGCTTCCAGGGATCACGTGGATGGCATTTTTTCATTATTCGGATAATTTTCTTTTGCAATCTAAATGTCTGAGCACTAAAGGATGAGCTTCCCCAGAATATTATGCCATATCTCAGGCAGGTATGCACATTTTCAAAATACACGCAACGAGCTGCATGAAGGCTGATAGAATTTGAAAGAATTCTGAATGCATAACATAATGAGCTTCATGTAGTGTTTAATTCTGTCATATGTACATCCCATTTGAGATTTGAGCAGGATGCAACTGAATGCCTTTTGCGATGTTAGGTCAAATGTGAGAATGCGCGCTGATGTTATCTGACACCTAAGGTGATAACAGTTCCAGTAGCGCTCAAAGTACGCCAGCGCAGGTAACTAAGGATTAAAAGCTAAACTGGATGACGAAGTTGGTGAGTAATACGTAGCAATGATTCGCATTGATTTCACAAATGTTGGCTAATTTGTGAGTTTGATTGATTGATTGATTGATTAATGTTTCCGGGTGCGACAACGGCTTACGTCATTAGTCTCATAAGTATAGTACATGTTTTTTCTCGGGAGGTGTAGGTGATTTCATTCTAGTTGGCGAGATCCTACGATGACCTTGACCTGCACGTCGGCTAGCAGTGTTTTTCCCAACAAAGTACCTCCCAACAGCGGGGCACCGCACCAGTCGAAATCTAAACTCCCCACTGGCTTCCCGACGTGTGTGGTAGTATGTAAGTCTGTGTAAGTAAGTAAGTATGGTATGAAAATAGAACAAGAAAGATAAGCGATCGATGGCCCGTTTGTTAGGGCACTGCTCCGGCATTCGCCTGGTGTTAATCGGAGAAACCACGGAAAACTACCGATCATAACAGCCGGCCGGAAGAATTCTCCTCCAGACAGACATGAATGAACGAACATTACATACCTCCAACATGTTAAGTAATAAATGTGATATTTTAAGAAGTTCGATGATGGGTATATATGCAGCTAGTAAACTTAAGATGCGACAGAATTCGTCCTATCTGCGCAGCTAGTGTTGAAAACCCTACTACCAACGGGAAACGGTAGCTCAGTACATCAACTGATGTCACTGCAGTGCCTCTGACCGATAGGGATCCTAGGTTCGGGTACTGACGGCGGTAGGATTTTCATCACTAGCTTTTCAGCTAGGTCGAATTCAGTCGCTGTCTGCAGGAGAATTCTAGCAGCCGGCTGCGTTGATCGGTAGTTTTCCGTGGTTTCTCCGATCAACACCAGACGAATGCCGGAGCAATACACTACCAAACGAGCCACAGATCGCGCGCGATCTGTCCTTCCTCTTCCTTGTCCTATCCCCTCCCCTTACACACACACACACACACACTAACATGCACTACACACCCACACATTCCGGGAGACCACTTAAGAGCATTGAGCTTGTCCCGGCTGGGGCGGTGCCCCGCTGGTGGGAGAGTCCTGGTTTGGGGAAACCCCACTAGCCGACGGTAAGTCGGCGCCGGATCTCGCCATCCAGCGGGGGAATATCACCGCCATCTCTCGAGAAAATTACATGCACTACACTAACGGGACTAATGACCAAAGCAGTTGACGCGCCCGGAAACACGAGAAAACCAATCAATGAACCCTGCCACCGCCGTTGGGAGTACAAGGCACTGCTCGCCTGGTAGTATCGTGCGCGCAGCAGCATGGCGAACTCGTAGGGCGGGCGGGGCGCGGGCGGAGGGGCAAGCGCGCAGTCGCGCTCGGGGGCTTCTGCGCGGGCGCCTCGCGCGCGCGCAGCGTCGAAGGCGTCCACCTCCTTGCGCAGCAGCGACGGCAGCGCGCCAGGCGGGCACAGCAGGTCCACGGCCACCGTCACGCCCTCCCCGTCGCCCCCGCGCGACCGCACCCCCTGCCTCCTGGTGACAAGCCAGCGAAGCAAAGCATTCAGGGTGACATGCGCCTGGCGAACATTTGAGTTCCCGCGTGCGGCTTAGATTGCGCGCCCTCGGTTGCAGGGTTGCCACATTGGGCGGAATTCCCTACCCCCGCGCGACCGCACCCCCTGCCTCCTGGTGACAAGCCAGCGAAGCAAAGCATTCAGGGTGACATGCGCCTGGCGAACATTTGAGTTCCCGCGTGCGGCTTAGATTGCGCGCCCTCGGTTGCAGGGTTGCCACATTGGGCGGAATTCCCTACCCCCGCGCGACCGCACCCCCTGCCTCCTGGTGACAAGCCAGCGAAGCAAAGCATTCAGGGTGACATGCGCCTGGCGAACATTTGAGTTCCCGCGTGCGGCTTAGATTGCACGCCCTCGGTTGCAGGGTTGCCACATTGGGCGGAATTCCCTACCCCCGCGCGACCGCACCCCCTGCCTCCTGGTGACAAGCCAGCGAAGCAAAGCATTCAGGGTGACATGCGCCTGGCGAACATTTGAGTTCCCGCGTGCGGCTTAGATTGCACGCCCTCGGTTGCAGGGGTGCCACATTGGACGGAATTCCCTACCCCCGCGCGACCGCACCCCCTGCCTCCTGGTGACAAGCCAGCGAAGCAAAGCATTCAGTATGTCATGCGCCTGACGAACATTTGAGTTCCCGCGTGCGGCTTAGATTGCACGCCCTCGGTTGCAGGGTTGCCACATTGGGCGGAATTCCCTACCCCCGCGCGACCGCACCCCCTGCCTCCTGGTGACAAGCCAGCGAAGCAAAGCATTCAGGGTGACATGCGCCTGGCGAACATTTGAGTTCCCGTGTGCGGCTTAGATTGCACGCCCTCGGTTGCAGGGTTTCCACATTGGACGGAATTCCCTACCCCCGCGCGACCGCACCCCCTGCCTCCTGGTGACAAGCCAGCGAAGCAAAGCATTCAGGGTGACATGCGCCTGGCGAACATTTGAGTTCCCGCGTGCGGCTTAGATTGCGCGCCCTCGGTTGCAGGGTTGCCACATTGGGCGGAATTCCCTACCCCCGCGCGACCGCACCCCCTGCCTCCTGGTGACAAGCCAGCGAAGCAAAGCATTCAGTATGTCATGCGCCTGACGAACATTTGAGTTCCCGCGTGCGGCTTAGATTGCACGCCCTCGGTTGCAGGGTTGCCACATTGGACGGAATTCCCTACCCCCGCGCGACCGCACCCCCTGCATCCTGGTGACAAGCCAGCGAAGCAAAGCATTCAGGGTGACATGCGCCTGGCGAACATTTGAGTTCCCGCGTGCGGCTTAGATTGCGCGCCCTCGGTTGCAGGGTTGCCACATTGGGCGGAATTCCCTACCCCCGCGCGACCGCACCCCCTGCCTCCTGGTGACAAGCCAGCGAAGCAAAGCATTCAGTATGTCATGCGCCTGGCGAACATTTGAGTTCCCGCGTGCGGCTTAGATTGCGCGCCCTCGGTTGCAGGGTTGCCACATTCGGCGGAATTCCCTACCCCCGCGCGACCGCACCCCCGGCCTCCAGGGTAGGGCGAACCCCGAACGTTCGTCACTCGGAAAATAGCAAGCAACTCATCCACACTACTCGGGATTCGGCGAGCGGTTGCTCGGTGTTCGCCGAATGACGAATGTGTGGCGCCGCCTTTAGACAGCGCGCGCTCGTTTGCAGGGTTGCCACATTGGGCGGAATTTCGCTTTTTGGACTGTGAAACGTGTCTCTCTCTCGCGCGGAGCAAAAATTGATTTCGCGGAATACCTCACCCAAGCTGATTTCCCTTCGGCAATGCATCAATATATGGCCGGTTCTTGGTGAATTTTCTGATTGCCACGAAAGTTTCGAATAGCAAACACAACGACGTTGACAGTGAGTTTGATTTTTTTGTTCTTTACTTTATAAATGATTTTCTATAACAATTTGCTAATTCTTTCAAATTTACATTGAGAAGTGTATGTATAATAATATATGAAATTGACCTACAACATTACTTATTATTAAGAAGGTGATGTATAAATCTAATACTTCTAAGTTTATCTATATAAAATTTATTTTAAATTAAAATAAACACTTATTATATGTTTTGAATGAAAAAAATTGTTGTGCCAGAAAAGTCGGGATGTGGGCTAAGTCGTTCCAGCTGTCGTCCTCTGCTCTGAACAGTCCAGATCAGTGTATTGATTGATTGATTGATTGATTGATTGCTTTTTTTCGTGTTTCCAGGCGCGTCAACGCGACCGGGCCGGTCATTAATCCCGTTAGTGTAGTGCATGTTTTTTTCTCGGGAGATGGCGGTGATCTTCCCCCGCTGAATAGCGAGATCCGGCGCCGACCTTCCGTCGGCTACTGGGGTTTCCCCCTAACCAGAACTCTCCCACCAGCGAGGCACCGCCCCAGCCGGGACAAGCTCTAAGCTCCCCACCGGTCTCCCGGAATATGTGGTAGTGTAGTGCATGTTAGTGTAAGTGTGTGTGTAAGGGGAGAGGATAAGACAAGGAATAGGAATGAAAGATCGCGCGAGGTCTGCGGCACGTTTGGTAGGGCACAGCACCGGCATTCGCCTGGCTTTGATCTAAGAAATCATGCAAAACTAGGAAGGAAACAAGGAAGAGGAAGGACAGATCGCCCAAAGTCCGTGGCCCTTTTGTTAGGGTACTGCCCCGACATTTGCCTGGTGTTGATCGAAGAAACCACGGAAAACTATCGATCAAAGCAACCGGCCGCCAGGATTCTCCCCAGTCAGTGACTGAATTTGGCCTTGCTGAAAATCTAGTGTCGAAAATCCTACCGCCGTGGGGAGTGTAACCTAGGACCTCCCGGTCAGAGGCAGTACAGCGACGTCAGTTGATGCACTGAGCTACCGCCCCCGGTCCCGCTGAGTGTCATTGAATCGCAACGGACGGCACCTGAAGAGGCGCTCGAAGAGGGCGGGGGAGGGGGCGTGGTCGAGCAGGCGGAGGACGCCCGCGTCGCACTCGTCCACGGAGACGTCGCGCAGCACGTCGGCCCCCCGCCCCGCGCGCGCCGCGTCCCGCGCCGCCGTCAGGTTCGTCCAGCGGATCTCCCCGCGCAGGTACCGCAGCACCTGCCCACACAGTCACGTCAATGATCGAGGCTGCCTGAGTGACGCCGCGTCGAAGACTGTGTTGGCGACGTTTCGACCAGCCCTGAGGAAGACCACGACCAGCTGGTCGAAACGTCGGCCATCAACCATCTGGCCATACATTTTGCAATCGTACCTCCGTGTATTACTCCTACCATGCAGATTTTAAAGTATCATTTATTATCTACTATCATAATATTCGTAACATTTATCTACTAGTAGATGCTACTAAAGTTGTAGGGAAATAAAAAGCATCACAAAACATTCGGTGGAATGCGTATACATGTATCAAAACGCAACGCTAAATGTTACATCGACAAGCAAGTCCGTAATTAAATCTGGAAAAACGACATTAATCTTGAAGGTCTGACTGTGGTGAAATAATTCTAGACGCGAAACTCCGAAGTTTTCCGAAAAACCTTCGGAGGGAAACACTGTCGTGTTATGGTACAGCTCCATGGCACTAGAGATCTTTACTAGCAAGACTAGAGAGATTTTGCATAGCGTAGAGTGTACAGCAACCACGTGACCAAGAACCAGCAACCAATTTTAAAAAGAGATTTTGCACAACGTTTAGATCAAATTCTAAGAACTGTGGCGACAGAGGTAAATTTTCACAGTGCTATGACCTATTGACTCGCTGTGTTGCCCGTTAACCATTGAGCTGCTTGTATAATTATATATACACACTCGAATGAACTTTTTCGAAACAGTGCTCAATGATACGCGTACGAAGAAACCACAGTATCTTCCCGCTCTTTCAGAGTGCTGACAAACTCGCTTGATATTTGTATTTTTTTCTCGTATACATACGTATATACGGAGGAATATGCGTAGTATATGAGAAAGTTATAAAATTCTGTTGAAAATACATGTTGTTTTGAGGACCACTGTATTGAAATAGGGTCTATTTGCGTGTCCGTCCGATTGTCCGTCCATCTGACCTTCCTCCATCTGACCGTGTGTCTGCTTGTCCGTTCGTTCATCTATCTTTTGTTCGCGTGTCCGTCTGACCATCTGACCGACTGTGTCTGTCTGCGTGTATGTCTGTCAGTGTGTGTGTCAGTGTGTGTGTCAGTGTGTGTGTCAGTGTGTGTGTCAGTGTGTGTGTCAGTGTGTGTGTCAGTGTGTGTGTCAGTGTGTGTGTCAGTGTGTGTGTCAGTGTGTGTTTCAGTCAGTGTGTGTTTCAGTCAGTGTGTGTTTCAGTCAGTGTGTGTCTCTGTCTGTGTGTGTCTCTGTCTGTGTGTGTCTCTGTCTGTGTGTGTCTCTGTCTGTGTGTGTCTCTGTCTGTGTGTGTCTCTGTCTGTGTGTGTCTGTGTGTGTCTGCCTGTGTGCCTGTCTGTCTGTCTGTGTGTGTCTGTGTGTGTTCGGTATGTGTCTGTTTGTCTCTGTATGTGTCTGTCTGCCTCTGTCTGTGTGCCTGTCTGTCTGTGTGCCTGTCTGTCCTGTGTGCCTGTCTGTGTCTCTGTTTCTGTATGTGTCTGTCTCTCTCTCTCTGTCTCTCTCTGTCTCTCTCTGTCTCTCTCTGTCTCTCTCTGTCTCTCTCTGCCTCTCTCTGTCTCTCTCTGTCTCTCTCTGTCTCTCTCTGTCTCTCTCTGTCTCTCTCTGTCTCTCTCTGTCTCTCTCTGTCTCTCTCTGTCTGTCTCTGTCTGTCTCTGTCTGTCTCTGTCTGTCTCTGTCTGTCTGTCTCTGTCTGTCTGTCTGTCTGTCTCCGTCTGTCTGTCTCTGTCTGTCTCTGTCTGTCTCTGTCTGTCTCTGTCTGTTCGCGTGTCCGTCTGGGTCTGACCGACTGTGTCTGTCTGTATCTCTGTCTGTCTGTGTGTCACCCGTTCCCCCCCGGCCACCCGAGAGACCGACCTCGGCGCAGCTGCGGCGGACAGGGGGCGCGGAGGTGCCGCGCTCCTCCACGCGGAAGACGCCGCTGACGCGCGCCGCCGCGCCGTCGTAGGCCAGCGCCACGTGGCAGCCCGCGCGCGCGCTGCAGCACAGCAGCTCCACCACCTGCCACGCGCACCACCACCCCACCATTCATTCATTGGTTTTTGCGTGTTTCCGGGCGCGTCAACTGCTTCGGTCATTAGTCCCGTTAGTGTAGTGCATGTTTTTTCTCGGGAGATGGCGGTGATCTTCCCCCGCTGGATGGCGAGATCCGGCGCCGACCTACCGTCAGCTAGTGGGGTTTCCCTCTAACCAGGACTCTCCCACCAGCGGGGCATCGCCCCAGCCGGGATAAGCTCTAAGCTCCCGACCGGTCTCCCGGAATATGTGGTAGTGTAGTGCGTGTTAGTGTAAGTGTGTGTGTCAGGGGAGAGGATAGGACAAGGAAGAGGAAGGACAAATCGGGCGCCGTCCGTGGCCCGTTTGTTAGGGTTCTGCTCCTGCATTCGCCTGGTGCTGATCGGAGAAACCACGGAAAACTACCGATCAGAGTAGCCGGCCGCTAGAATTCTCCTCCAGACAGCGACTGAATTCGACCTAGCTGAAAAGCTGGTGTCGAAAATCCTGCCGCCGTGGGGAGTGGGAACCTAGGACCTCCCGGTCAGAGGCGCTGCAGTGACATCAGTTGATGTTCTGAGCCACCGCTCCCGGTCCGGCACCCTAGGAGCATGCCTCACACCTCACAAGCACGGGACGTCTTCCGCCTTCACCGCAGCTCTTCTCGACACGTTAACAACCACGTGACAATACGACCGCACAATAAGACTGTGAACGGAGCTCATGCCAGCTTCGGCGGTTGAATGTGTTCCCTGCTTGAGAACATAAACTTGATCGGAAATCCTATTCATCGCCGACATTCTTTCAGGGCATTTCATTCGGGTCCGAGACTGAGCGCTGCCTCCCACGCTCCTAACTGAAACGTGCACGCGGCCATTCATCGGTGGCGCGGGGCGGCAGTGCTGACGGAACTGCCACCCGACTGGCCCAGTGGATGTCATTGTCATGGAAACGTAGAAACGCCACGTAACTGTCAATACCAAACTCTCATCTCCTTCAGTATAGTGAATTTTCGGTCAGAGTGAACAAAGGTCACTGGTATCGATCCACAAGCATCATAAATAGCACCAGAAGATTAGGTTATTGTGAACTCTCTACATTGAGTGGAGGGAGCATAAGAAACAGTGTAACTTCAGAATAGAAACAAATACTTCACCTCAAGGTTGGAATTCCAGTGACGTAGATATTTTCGCACTGAATATATTTTGTGTAGCAGTTGAAGCGAAAGCAAGGAATAGAGGAGCGTAACATTGAAAAAATTGTTTCAGCTCGTTTATGACAATTCAATCAATCTTGAAGTTCGTTGACGTGGATATGAACTCGGAAACATAAGCAAGTAAATCCTACCTCGAATAGAAATGTGTTTCTTAACAAAGAAGATACAAATGAAAAAAAAAGTGTTCCAACAGTACAACAGTAATTCAAAAATATAAAGATTGCACTGACATATTTTGAAGGTGTAAACAATATAAAATCAAGTTTGGAGAAGTTATTCTGTCAAAAAAATCGACGAAATCCTCTGCAGCATTACCGTGCTTTCCTTATACAACGTAAGTACATAGTAATGCGAGAAATGAAAACTGTATTCAGCATATTGAGCAGATTAGGAAATATAGTTCAATATAATATTGGAATTGCATTAAAAAGTATCGATTAATTCAATTCACCTAGTTAAAGACGCAATCATGCATTGACTTTCGATCTGAAAGAAAGACCTGAAAGAACGACCTGAAAGAACGACCTGAAAGAACGACCTGAAAGAACGACCTGAAAGAACGACCTGAAAGAACGACCTGAAAGAACGACCTGAAAGAACGACCTGAAAGAACGACCTGAAAGAACGACCTGAAAGAACGACCTGAAAGAACGACCTGAAAGAACGACCTGAAAGAACGGCCTGAGAGAACGACCTGAAAGAACAACATGAAAGAACATGAAAGTACAACATGAAAGAACGACCCGAAAGAAAGACCCCAAAGAAAGAACCCCAAAGAAAGACCCCAAAGATAGACCCCAAAGATAGACCCCAAGAAAGACCCCAAGAAAGACCACAAAGAAAGACTCCAAAGTAAGACCCCAAAGAAAGACTCCAAAGAAAGACCCCAAAGAAAGACCCCAAAGAAAGACCCCAAAGAAAGACCCCAAAGGAAGACCCCAAAGGAAGACCCCAAAGAAAGACATGAAGGAAAGACCTGATGGAAAGATCTGAAGAAAAGACGTAAAGGAAAGACCTAAAGAAAAGACCTCAAAGAATGACTTGAAGGAAATACCTGAAGGAAAGAAGTGAAAGAAAGATCTAAAAGAAAGACCTGAAGGAAATACCCGAAAGAAAGACCCGAAAGAAAGACCTCCAAGAAAGACCTCAAGGAAAGACCTCAAGGAAAGACCTGAAAAAGAGACTTGAAGGGAAGACCCTGAAAGAAAGACCTGACGGAAAGACCTCAAAGAGAGACTTGAAGGGAAGACCCTGAAGGAAAGACTTGAAGGAAAGACCTGAAGAAAAGGCCTGAATGAAAGTGGAGTACCTTGGGCCCGTAGAGGTCGTGTGCGGCGAGCGCCGGCTCGAGGCGGCGCTCGAAGTGGTCGAGGTAGAGGCTGCTGTAGAAGAAGAGCGTGGCCAGGTCGAGGCGGCCGCCGTCGGGCAGCGCGGCCGCCACCAGGTCGAGCACGCGCCCGCCGCAGAAGGCGCACTGCCCGCGCGCCACGTAGCGCGCCACCACCGCGTGCACCAGCTGCATCTCCGACCGCAGCGTCACCAGCCGCACCAAGCGCTCCGCCCCCGCCCCCGACCCAGCCCCCTGCGCACCACGCCACACACATGCAGAGGAAAAGGAGAAGATTGTAACATTTAGTCTCAGGCACCTCAACTTCAAAGATAGCATGATCCTGGAAAGTATGGCTTTTCATTTTCGTGCCTAGTGCCGGGCTGAATGTCTGTGCATAATTAGTATGGGATTACTTAATCGGGTATTGTTGATATTTTTATAAATGATTGATAACGATAATTGATATTGATAAGTGATTGTTTTGCATTTTTATATATTTCTTAACTCCATATAGATTAAAATTATTTCGTGATGAGGCGAAAGTGTACCTCTTCGAATTATCTATTGATAAGAGAGACTAAAATATTGGGTAGCACAATCTCACCCCACTTGATGGGTGAGATTGAGCTGCACGTAAATATCTATATCTACCATTGTTGGGACATAGGTGACCAAAATTAACTCAAATTTGGGCCGCATTTGGAATTCACTGATTTATACGAGCAATTCTTTGGCGCTAATTAACAGCAAAGGGTGTACATTTCAAACATCCCACTTTGGACTTAGTGTATTCCGAGAATGAAACGCCTTTCCAAATAAAGACAGGATGGGATCGCATTGTTTGAAAAGCAGATCGCCGAAACAGTTTCGCGGCGACTCGCCTCGCTCGAGTAAAACGCTGTTAATGCGCACGTCTCTCTCCTACTGACAGTCAATTCAGTTGTGTATGTAGGGTAGGTATTGAGACCTCAGCAGGATTATTGGCACGCAAGCTTAGCTCTCAGGCTTCACTCTCTTTATGTTAACACTAAATTTTTCTTTTTATTAGAGACTCATTGAGGATGGGAAAATATTGTTACCGAAAGGTACTTTAGGGCATAAAATAAATATGCATTATTTATTTTTTCTATTGTGGTTGGATTATCCCCATACCTATAATGGATTACCACAAGATAGCGGCTACCACCACGGAATTTAAAACCAAGTTCACTAACACCTAATTCACAATAACCCAGTTCATTATATCCAAGTTGACTGTATCCGAGTTGGTTACCTACCCGAGTTCACTCTACCCGGGTCCGCTATACCCGAGTTCGCTACACACGAGTTCGCTACACACGAGTTCGCTACACACGAGTTCGCTACACACGAGTTCGCTACACACGAGTTCGCTACACACGAGTTCGCTACACACGAGTTCGATACACACGAGTTCGCTACACACGAGTTCGCTACACACGAGTTCGCTACACACGAGTTCGCTACACACGAGTTCGCTACACACGAGTTCGCTATACACGCTAGAGTTCGCTATACACGAGTTCGCTACACACGAGTTCGCTACACCGAGTTCGCTTACCCGAGTTCGCTCTACCCGAGTTCGCTCTACCCGAGTTCGCTCTACCCGAGTTCGCTCTACCCGAGTTCGCTCTACCCGAGTTCGCTCTACCCGAGTTCGCTCTACCCGAGTTCGCTCTACCCGAGTTCGCTCTACCCGAGTTCGCTCTACCCGAGTTCGCTCTACCCGAGTTCGCTCTACCCGAGTTCGCTCTACCCGAGTTCGCTCTACCCGAGTTCGCTCTACCCGAGTTCGCTCTACCCGAGTTCGCTCTACCCGAGTTCGCTCTACCCGAGTTTACTACATCGGTGTTCGTTATATCCAGAACGGGATGTATGCGAGAGTGGGGAGCAGGCCGGTTGCTCACGATGTGCAGCTGCGTGCGTGCGGAGAGGGCGAGCTGCTCGGCCTGGGCCTTGAGGCGGAAGAAGGCCGCGTTGAGCGCGCGCCCGCACGCCTCCCGCCACTCGCGCGACACGGCGCGCCACCGCGCCATCTGCCACGCCCACACAACCACGCCTTCACGCATGCGGTACGTCAAGGGAAACATTTGGTGGAATTTCGGGTAAAGTAAGACAAATTAACACAGAAATAAAAAATTATGTCAATTGGGTGCTTTTTAATTTCTGTGTAAATGTTTCTTTGTTATCAAATATATTCATATCTTTGGTAAATAATAAATACTTTACATGTTTATGGGATGTTTATATGTTTCTAAAATGCAAATTTTTTCATAGAAAGTCGTTATTCAAATCAAATTTGAAATGCTTATTGCGGCTCAGCCATTCGAATTCTCGAAGGAGTTTATAAGATAAAATTGAATTTGGAGCTTATTTTCGAAGTTGCCTTGTTTCCTTCCTGAACATCCTGTATATATATTTCAGGTCATTTCAGGTGTAAAGAATCATCTCCATCTGCAATTAGATGAACAAATGTTTCCTATGTTAATGCCAGTTTGCTGAGATACCATCGGTTTCGCCTAGAAATTTCTTGGCGATTCCTCTTCTTCTATAACATTCAGAAAGTTGCGATTATAGTGGCTCAAAGCTCTGAGAATAGTTCTAAGTATTTCCAAAGAAAAAAAACTACTTTTTTTTAAATACAAAAGATGAAAAATGAAATTTGTGAATTCGTGGAATTGGAGTTCAAATTACGACGGAACTGTTAACGTCTTAGTGATTTTACTGATACTGATTTTAGTTCGTCAGACGGTGGCAGTACACTCGCTGTTTGCAATTGCCGCTAATGAATGGCCTTCCAAGTCTACAACAACGCTTGACTTCTGCAAATGTGCAAAAGTTCCAGTGATATACAAGCTGCGATGAAATTGGAAAATTACAAAAAGGCACCTTTTACAAAAATCTGAAACAAAAACGGCAAAGAACATATTTATTGTTAATATTATGAGGAAGATGCTAGATGTTTTATCACCTGAAATGACTAACCTGTGTATATTATTATTCAACAACAAAAAATGGAACATCAATAATTTGCCCTTGAAATAATCTACGTTCATTTTCATTAAACCAGCCTTAATTCCAATAAACATAAAAACATATACCTTATAAACAAAAAATATACCAATAATTTTAATGATCAAAGTTGCAAACAATTTTAAAAATTCAAAGTCAGTAATAAATTGAAAAATAAATCGTAAAATTGCATACGAAAGTGCAATAAAAGAGTGATAAATTTGCAATGATTAGAAATTAAGTGAAAAGCAATTAGTAGCAGCGTAAATGATAGTTCTAATTTGAATATTGAATATAATTGTTTTATTATTAATTTAATCAAATGAACTAGACAATATAACATGAATATTAATGAAGATATTTTATTCTCTTCATTTTAAGCATTATAAACGATTAAAAAGTGTTTGCTATTTTCAACAACTATTTCAATATTATTTTCGAGAAATAATAATTGTTTAATAAACAATTTTCCGTTTTGTACAAACAAGATTTGATCAGCCACTAAAATGCCCTGTAGCAACCCGCGATCGCTGAAATTAGTCGCCCGACGCCAAGCCAGCCGTCACACCAATATCGAGTAACGAGGTCAGAATACGATGGTCGAGGACGGATGATCTGCTTGGTGGCTTATTGGGAGCTACGGAGATGTAAAGGCGGTTGGCTCGAAGTCTGCTGCACTAGTGGCGCAAGAGCTACAAGGTAAAGGACAGAGATGGACCTAAGGGCTACCTCGCCCTGGTGTTCACGGAGCACGAGGAAGCTCTTCACTGGGAAATTTACTTAAATCTATTCCAAACATTAGTCTTCTTACATTGCTCAGATTTATATGTCCCATTTAATAACTTTCCTGTTAACCCATAAAAACGATAGTTGCCACGGGAGGTTTTCGTAAGCTTTAGTGGCAGGTCATTTAGGCGTCGATTGTGAGTAGCCTGGAAGAGAGTGCGGCAATACCGAAAAAATAGACCCAACTGAACATAAATATGAATACGTAAAAGTGTGTGTGATATTTTGTAGCATCTCTAATGACGAATCTTCTGTACGTCTATCGATAAGAGAGTTCCAGAAGACGGCTGAAGGTGGTATAGTAGGTAAAGTAGGATATGTTCGCATATACTACAATACCGTTGCAAATTATACGAGAAAATGTGCTATTATTTCAGGACTATTTATTTTAGAATTAACGTTTTTTAGAAACACTAGTGGTGATACAGAGTGGTACAAACCTTCTTGTACTATCTTGTACTAGTTAGTTTCCTATTTATTCTCTTTAGTGCGAGCTAGCTTTTTGGAGTTGCCGCACCCTCTTCTCAGCTGCCATCTTTTGGCGCCTAAAAGATTTTTCTTTTAATTTTCTCAAATTTGCGTTTCCCCAATGCTAGAATTGAAACATGACTTTAAGAATGTTATAGAACTGTCAAACCTGGTCCTATATGCAAAATTTCATTGAAATATTTTCAACCGTCCTTTAGAAGATATTTGAGAGTTTCGGAAAATACTCATTTTAGACCTCTTTTTCACTTAGAACTTTTACGTTTTCGGGAAATTTCATAAGAAATTAGTTGAAGAACCTGTACTCACAAATGTATTTTGTATTTGTCATGTTATTAAGTGAAGAACGCGCGAAGACAACGGGTAAACTATTGGTGACCCATTTATTTCATTCCTCAATCGAAAGTTGAACAGATGAAAGAAATCTCTGGCTTGCTGCTACTGTATCCGATCGGGTACACGCTGGAAAACCGGAAACAGTGTGACACGTTCATTCCTTTTCCGAATGGCCGGTTGAGTTTAGCTCTGAACAGCTTCACGACACTGCCGTGACTAATGACGAGGATAATTCAAGCTGCAGGAAAAATCAGTCTATTCATTTTTTAATCGAAGGATGAGCAACTAAAAGTGGAGCAAGTGACACAAACCTCTGCGTAGCTGCAGTATCCGAGTACTCGCCGAAGAACCGCGGGTGGCATGCCTTCTGCAGAACAGACAGAAGGCATCAAATTCGGTTTGCAAACTTCCATATCACCCCCAGCACTTGTGCAGTCCATTTCGTCGTCGTTTTCTCGCCGTACCAAAACAACAGTAAAGGTAATTAAATAGAAAATATTTATGTCAATTTTTTTAGTGTACTGTAAATTTTGATGATCTAGAAAGTAGCCAAATAGGATGAAAATAGTCTTGGCAGTTAATATACAAAGAAACATTGTGGTATTGTAATAATGAGATGTTGATACTAAGCAACGACCTTTCCACTCTAGAATTGTTAAGTTTACTAAACACCTTACTTAGTTGGTATTGATTATTCAATTCTATTAATGATACAAATGTCTTTATTCGTTTATCTCTGTTTACACATTCACATTTACATTATAAAAAAATTTAACACCTAAGAGACCGTTGTCATTAGCGAACCATAAGGAAACATCAAAATTATGGCCCTGCTTCACATTAAAAGAATGTTGCAAAACGATCAGGTTGTGTGGAAGTAATAGACGTCCACTGAGAGGTGTTCACAGCGCATTTAATGAATTGTGTACATAGCATGTGAAGAGAATGAAATGAATGAGATGTTCAGGAACACTATTTTGGGGTAACATTGTCGCAGAACAAAAAATCGGTACGTCGCGTCGATAGCTGTAGCACAGATCGAGTGGCGACCGGCCAAAAGGCAGATTTCTTAGTTACTGACGGGGAAGACGCGTACATGAGGCAGCTGTGAGCTGCATCATCTGTGAGCTGCAACTATAAGGCATGTGCGTATTGCGTATTATACAATACGTATATACGTATTGCAAGCGTATTGAACCTTAGTGACAATGGGGAAATAAAGGAATTATTTGTCGAGTAATAAATAATGAAAATGTCAAGAAAGGCAGTGTGATTCATAAAGGAAAAAAAGAGTATAATTACTGGTGAATAGAATATCATATGGACACGTGAGAAATATCCGTAGGTATTTAGTTAATTTACGAAAAGAATCCAAGGATGGATAGTTAAGAAAGACTAAATAAAGTGCTGGGCGTTATTAGCCAATTAGAAATGAGAATGCGTGCGAGGAAGGGATGAACCTACGTAATAGAACTAAAAAGAAACGGAATTAGATACTGTAATGCGCAACATGCGAGACAAGAATAGCGCGTGTTATAAACAGACGGGAGAATAGATCCCGACTCGGTGACGATCGGATGGTGATGGAAGGTTCTCCGAGACAGCAGTCGTGTAAGTTGCTGATGGTAGAAATGTCAGTGTTACAAAAATAGAACAAGGTGTGGAAAAGAAGATGCCTCCATAGGGTTGGGCTAAGCTGGAAATGAAAATTTAGAATGGACGCGAGAGCGACGGCCAAGTATGCTGAGGATTCGAACAGGAAAGTTATTAAATGGGATATATAAATCTGAGTAATGTGAGAAGACTAATGTTTGGAATAGATTTAAGTAAATTTTCAATTAAAATAATAATAGGTAATGGCCATTCATGCAAGGGAAGAGTAACGAGAAATTAAGTGATGACAGGGTTGTTGTTGTTATTATTATTATTATTTATTATCAATTATTATCATTATTATTATTATTAGTCATGATAAGGAAAATTTCCGATTCCCAAACAAAGAAGTAAATATTTCTTACGTGAATTTTCGTAACCGAAAATCTGTATAGACGGTCTTGACAAACCCACAAACAAATTTTATCAGGACGGATCGACTTCGATATAAAAATAGGGCAATTGTCATGGTAAATAATTAAACAAAATATCAAAGAATGAATTAGTATATTGATGATAAAAATAATTGCCGACCAGGAAAGGAAAGGACCAGAAAAAGCCCCCAGAGTATAAAACAACAAAAGATCACCAAGTGAAATGACGACTTCATGAAAAGAGTAAAAAACAATAGTATTTGTGAAGATAGCATGCGTTGAATAACGAATCTAATTGTAAATGATCTTCTTTACAGCCTTCCTAACGTTTCTCTTGGAACTTAATTATAAAACTTCTGATTTTCTTATTACTACTTATTTGCATTTAATCTCACGGGTTGCCCGTATTCTTTGGAATCTTCTCATAATTTCTATGGAAAGGAGAACCACTCACAAGTACATGACTGAGTCAGCTGGCACCCGGAAAGAGGTAACCGGTGCGTCCAGCCACAGTATGTCCATCACTGCATCTCTAAGTCTGCAAATTCTGTTTCCCCTGCTGAATAATTTCTACCACGGAAAAGAGAATTTAGACTAAAGACGCTGCAAAGGAGATCGCAAAAGTACGGAAAGATGTTCGGCTGATGAGGCTCGCAGTTATTCGACAGACAAAACGCACCGTTCTGTCTGTTCTGGCACAACAGCCTCTTATGGGGCCAAAGTCTACCAGCGGCGTTCAGGCCTAGCGGACATGGGTTGAGGGGTACGTGTGGTTAGTATATAGATATCCCTAAGCCGCACTCTGGTCTTCTCAACCTGTGAAGTGAACTTTCTCATTGTCATACCGCAACAGATACTGGAACATTGCAAGGAAAACCCACATTATAATCTGCTACGACCGGGAATCGAACCCAGGGTGATGGCGTGGAAAGCGAGCAAGCTGACCAGCAAGCTACCCGTGGGGTTGCACGCACTATTCTCTCCCTGAAATTTGTCGAAAGTAAGGCGCAAAGTTCATTTTCTTATTACTCTCACGGGGAGATTCTATCCAGAGATTGTTATCGGTAATTTGTAGGTTTTGAGAAACTTAAACTAATGTATAAAATTATTCATTAAACTATTCATGTAATTAATGCTTAATCGTTATCCAATTATTGTACTTAAACATGGAGGATGATATTTTTTAATAGAAGACAAATTACTATAAAGGACAATGAATATTCAGATAAATAAAACAACTGAAAGTTAGAAGAGTGAAAGAATTAACTTTTGTGTCACGATTTTCTTTTTTTTCTAAACTACAGTTAGCAAGGATCGTAGAGGAAAAGTTTGAATAGATATTTTTTGAAAATTCTTTAGGATATGTAATTTAACTTTGGTACCTGCTAGCTCAAATCATTTTTCATACTGTAAGTATTTTTTGTAAGAGCAAATTTTTGTTTCTTTGGTATATTGTATCATATTATTTTGTATTGTGTCATTTGTTTGTTTCCAGCCAGATTACAATAATTTTCAATATTAAAACTGTCAGGGCACATTTTTTCTTGCCATGTGTCCAACCGTTAATATTTTTTTTATATCACCATCTTTAATAAATAATGTATTCCATTGTGGTTACCCAGTAAGTTAGATCGCAAGTGACAAGGGATACTGCACTTCTAAGTTCCAGTAAACAACCATACGTCTCCAAGGAGCCCGTTTGGCTTATGATTGATACTGACCTCTCTTGAGCTGGATTGGTGTTTGCAGGGTATTGCGTAGAAAGAGGGAGGGATGTCGCAATATATGTTGTATGGATGCTGCAATGTCAGAAACTTGAATCTTAAAAAAATTGATGGAGATGTTTTTACTTATTGTTACAAAGTAAATAGTTTATTAAGAATCCAGTTTCTAATATTTACTTTTTTTGGTATTTTGAAAACAACGTTAGGAGCGATACAAATTTGTACGAATGCAATAAAACATTTCCGGACCCTTTCAACTGTTAGGATTATTAGTATCGTAAGTGTAGTGCTTGTTTTTATCGTGGGGGTGACGCCGAACGGTAAGATCCGGCGCTAACCTACACGTCAATTGATTTATTAGTGATTCTGGGAGTGTCATCTTCAATATCATTAGTTCCATAAGTGTAATGTTTTTATCATATGAGGTGACGGGTGATCTTCCCTAGCTAGATGGCGAGATCCGACGCCGACTTACCCGTCGGCTTGAGAGTTTTTACCCCAACCAGATATCTCCCACCAGCGGGACACCGCCCAAGCTCTGGCAAGATCTAACTCCCGACTGGTCTCCAGCCACGTGTAGGAAGAAGATGGAAGGATTACTCGCGGTCTGAGACCCATTTGTTACGGTACTGCTCCGGCATTCATCTGGTGTTGATCGGAGAAACCATGGAAAACTACCGATCAGAGTAGCCGGCCGTTATAATTCTCCTCCAGACAACGGATGAACACGACCTAGCTATCTAGCTAGTGTCGAAAATCTTGAAACAGTCGAGATTCGAACCCAAGGATCTCCCGGTCAGAGGCACTGAGGTGACATCCATCGATGCCCTGAGCCACCTAAGGCAGTGATTTGTAATGATTATGCAGTCGTGATGCTCCGAATAAAGATGCATGTTCCGGCTTACGGCGGAAGTTCCGCCCACGCATTGGCCTCCTCGCTGTACGAACGACGTCGTCTCCTCGATTATGCCAGAGTAGGCAGTCTGGCGAAGGAGGAGGGGGCGCGACAAGTCGCTATCTTGTATCCGGCATCCGGCGAGATCCTTGCATGCAATTGCATCAATTTTATATTCTTTTCTGAAATTCTGAAGTATAACTCAAAGTTCTTGCAAACGCTTATTCTTGATGTATCGTCCCATATTAGTGGAGCAAATATATTTCACGATTTCCTTGTTAACACTTATTCCAAATGTGCTGATTGGTCGTATACAATGCGCAGTACATGTTTGATATTCTGATCTTTTTGTTCTAACTGTGGTGTAGCCTAGACGACAATTATATCCTGTAAAAGTAACATTCAAATCTTCAAAATTTCAGGAAAAATATAACAGAGAAGTCCTCAGCAACATGCTCGCATAATCCTACTGTTTATATTTTTGATCCCAGTTAATAAGCTGATAAGTCAAACAATTTTACGGGAGAACAAAAACAACGTTTAAATGAATTAAATCAGAGATCAGTGATATTCAAACGAAGGTGATATCCAAGCAAAGCTTTTGTTGTGTAGGTTTTGTTTGAATATCATTAATTCCTTACGTATAGCATTAGTTTAACGTTGGTTTTTTGCTCCCCTGTAAAATAAAAAGATTTCGACTTATCAGCTTATTCACCGGGATAAAAGATATAACGTCAAATTAAATTACGAATACATCAATTTCTCGTACTAGATATCAGTAAACGTACAGACTGGGTTTAACTCAGAGCCAGCATTGCAGCCTATTCTGCAGCGACTCTGACCGGGATGTCCTACGTTTCGAGACCCGGCGGTGGCTTATTTTCGATACTACGTAGGTAGATAGCTCGAATTCAGCCACCGTATTGTGATGAATTCTAGCAGACGGCTACTCCGATAGTTTTCCTTGGTTTCTCCGACTCTTCTGGCATTTGCCAGAAGAATACTGGAGCAGTATCCTGACAAACAAACCGCGCTATCCTTCATTCCTTTTCCTTCTTCTATCCCTCCACCTTTATACATACATTTACGCACACACAGACTTACCTGCACTAAACTACCACAAATGTCGGGAGCTTACAGGTTGCCCCGACTGGGGTGGCGCTCCACTGTGAGGAAATACCTAGGGGAATTTCTGCAATGTCAACGTGAAGGTCGGACCCGCATCTCACAATCCATGTGAGGAACACCGACCTTGCATGGATAAGTCATTCAATACACTAACCATAGCAGCTCACGTGCCAAGGAACATTAATCATTCAATATAAATAAATGTTTCAAATAACTGCTGATCTGAAAATTCTGCTATCTTCTGAATAGAAGATAATATATAAAGATTATTTAAAAATGTATTTCTGCTTGCCCCGAAGACTCTCAGCAGTCGAGTACGTTACATTGAGAGTACTTTGAATAATATTGATATTGTTTAAGAAACTTGATTGATAGGTGAATACTGGTCACGAACAGTACATTCAGTAAATAGTTGTTGGTGGATTAAATGTACAAAGCGAGATCAGGTGCATGACGGTCAGAGAAGAACCGTCGCGTTAGTTTCCGCTTTAGTCTATTGTAATAATACTGTTTTCCGATTTGCAAATATACGTCTGACGGAAGATTAGTCTGAGGGAACATTAGTCTGAGGGAACATTAGTCTGAGGGAACATTAGTCTGAGGGAACATGAGTCTGAGGGAACATGAGTCTGAGGGAACATGAGTCTGAGGGAACATGAGTCTGAGGGAACATGAGTCTGAGGGAACATGAGTCTGAGGGAACATTAGTCTCAGGGAACATTAGTCTGAGGGAACATTAGTCTGAGGGAACATTAGTATGAGGGAACATTAGTCTGAGGGAACATTAGTCTGAGGGAACATTAGTCTGAGGTGGATTTTCGGAGAGTATCGGGAGGATAAGAGGGAGAAAAGAATAGAGATCGGAGAAATGTCGTGTTAGTTACATAATTAGGAGGGAGGTACAAAAGCAGGGTGCATTTGTAATGATTTGGAGGAATTTTTTTCGGAAAGTCTGCACCTTGAAGATATTTGATTTTCTGGACGAGGTGCAGATAGGAGAAGCGTAGGATAAGATTGGACAGATCATTGATTGGTACAGGTGAGAAGCAATATTAAGTCGCAGAGGTGATGGGTTTTTTTAGTATGGGATGCAATTGATGAGTTCTAAGGGTGTCCAGAGTTATTCTGTGATGAATATTTGAAAAGATAAAATAACCTTTATGATAACTCAGTTCCACCGTCAGTGGTCGTAAGAATTATTCTTAATTCTTTATTCTTTTGGGTTGAACATTACAAAGATCAATGCGTAAAACGCTTCACATTTGTTATGGTTGTTTAAATATACTTAGAATTAACTTACAATAATGTTACTAATAATCTTAAAATACAATTAACAGTACTAATAACTCCACTTTGGGTCGAGATCTGATAATTTCTTTAGGATTGTGTGAAACGGGAGTTTGTACTTGCGGGGTTCTGTGTATTGGATTTTGGCTGTCTTAGACGGTTAGATTGGGTATATTTAGGATGTTTGGGAAGAAGTGAGTGAAGAAAAAATAATTCTGTTGTTTAACAGTTCTAACTGTAATTCTTTATGAAGTTGTGCACTGGAGATGTACTACCATGGAGCATTCGTGATGGAGGAACTGATTTTCGATTACTTAAGAGTTCGCGCCGATCCATACTGGGCATGCATATAAAAGTAGGAGTCGTATCATGGTTTTGTAAAGCAGCAAGTCAGTATCTTAGGGTAAATTTAGCAGATCAGTTGATAATTGGTTTCAGTTACTGAAATTTAACTTTCTCATCGATGTGATTTTTCCAATTGAGACGAGTGTCCATGTATGCAAGGTATTTTATATATTAATTGCGAGGATGCCATTGGACAAGTTCTTGGAACAATTGTATGTAGGGTGGGGTGTAAGGTCTTAAAGAAATTATTTTGGCTAGAATTAACAGGAGAATGAATTAATCGTAGAACTAACTGGAGAATGAATTAATCAGAGAACTGGAGAATGAATTAATCAGAGAAAAAACTGGAGAATGAATTAATCGTAGAACTAGCTGTAGAATGAATTAATCAAAGAACTGGAGAATGAATTAATCGTGAAATTAAATGGAGAATGAATGAATCGTAGAGCTAACAGGAGAATGAATTAATCATAGAACTAACTGGAGAATGGATGAATCGTAGAACTAACTGGAGAATGAATGAATCGTAGAACTAACTGGAGAATGAATGAATCGTAGAACTAACTGGAGAATGAATGAATCGTAGAACTAACTGAAGAATGAATTAATCGAGGAATAAACTGGAGAATGAATTAATCGCAGAATTAGCTGCTCCCTCGCACAACAATGCGCGCGCGTGGGCGGAGGCGGCGCCCGGCGACGGAGGCGGCGCGGCCGGCGACAGCCATGGCCAGCCCAGCGGGGGACGACAGCGCGCCGCTGGCGCCCACCCCGCTGCCTTGCGCCTCCCACGGCGGCCCGCCGCCGCCGCCCCCGCCGCCGCCGCCCGCCCCCGTGCACCAGCCGCGCTCGGCGCACGCCACCTGCGCCGCCTGCGCCGGGCCCTGCGGCCCGCCGCCCTCCTACGATGAGGTAGAACGCATTGATTCGTTTAATTCACTGGGTAGATGAGGTAGAATGGATTGAGAACATTTCGAGGGATTGATTTACCTGGCGTGTCAACTACTGAGCTTAGTAGTCCTGTAAGTGTAGTGCATGGTTTTTCATCGGGAGATGACGGTGATCTTCCCCTGCTGGATGGCGTGATCCAGCGCCAACATACCATCGACTACAGGGGTTTCCCCGAGCAGGTATCTCCCACGAGTGGGGCACCGCCCCAGTCGGGAGAAACTCAAAGCTCCCGACCGGTCTCCCGGCATGTGTGATAACAGTGCATGTAAATGTGTGTGTAAGAGACGAGGATAGGACAAGGAAGAGGAAGGGAAGATCTCGCGCGGTCCATGGCCAGGTTCAACTAGATCGAATTCAGTCGCTGTCTGGAGGAGAATTCTGGCGGTCAGCTGCTCTGATCGGTAGTTTTCCGTGGTTTCTTCTATCTATATAAGATGAATGCCAAAGCAGTACCCTAAGAAATAGATCACGGACCGCGCGCTATCTTTCCTTCCTGCGGTCCTATCTTCACCCCTTACTTACAAACTTAGACTACCATACGTACACTACTACTTACTTAAAAGCACTAGATTACCACACATGTTGGGAGCCCAATCCGGAGTTTCGAGCTTGTTTTGGCTGAGGCGGTGCCACACTAGTGGATACCTGGATAAGGAAAATCCGACGTAGGTCAGCGCTAGATCTCGCCATCCAACGGAGAAGATCACAGCCACATTCCGCGATAAAAGCTTGCTTTACTCTTACGGGACTAATGATCTTAGCAGGAGACGCGTCCGGAATCACTAATGAAACAGGACTCGAATCATTGAACCTCGTTGTCAGCGACGCTGCAATGCTGTCACTCCGACATTGTGACCGGCCATGGCGAAGATGCTTTTTTGGCATTGTGGAGGGAGCAGTAGCGATGCACATTCCAATGGCGAGCCGTTACTTGGTTCCAAGGAGGTTTCCCGAAATGTCAATCCAGACGATCTGGATCTTACCTATTTTGGTTTACCCGAAACTCCAGGTCATCAAGTTGTCGGGAGAACCAGACCAAACTAATTTTGTTTGAAAGCTGCTCAATTATGCCTACTGCCATTATCTGCTTGATACGTTCTCAAAGCTTTTATTTTTGGTTTGTTTTTGTTTTTACTATCTTATAAAATCGAGCGAT
The DNA here is from genome assembly GCA_011170035.1 of Teleogryllus occipitalis. NCBI lineage: Eukaryota > Metazoa > Arthropoda > Insecta > Orthoptera > Gryllidae > Teleogryllus > Teleogryllus occipitalis. Next base: position 36,604 of record BLKR01002009.1, read on the forward strand.
TCTATGCATCTTCATAGTTTCGTACAAAGCTCGAAGGCGTGAAAACGTTTGAAAAACAGCATACAAGACTATTCTGATCTAACTAGCTGTCCTCTCTGCCCGACCTCACTCTCCATCCTCACTACACTTCACTCATTGGTCATTATTTCCGTTATCTCTAGATCTCTTCGACTCTCCCTCATTTTCGTCAGCTTCTCCATTCGACCATGAATGTGAACAGAGTTATGATGAAACCGTGAAGGTTAGAGATGAAACAAATCTTGATTCGTCATATAAGCATTTGTATAAAATTGTAGAAAAACTGTATATATTTCATTTACATTATATTTCTTTATTAAAATGATCGCATAATCTCTTACACTATTTCTATTTTGTTCCTCATCAACCCGGATTCGGTAAAACAATAACAATCTCTTTGTCCAAAAAGCAATCATTTCATATCTTAAACATAAATACATTAATATATTTCTATTTATTATCTCTTTAACAACTAAAATACAAACAATTGGATTGATTACTTCATTTTACTTACATATTGTGTTTTTAAAGACTTAAAATAGTGTACCACAAAGAAGGAGTGTTTCGGTTGCTTGTTATTTGCTTGGGGAAGAAAATAAAGATATTTACATAAACAAACCAATTACTTTTTCTCTTGAACATTTTTATACTGTTTTACAATCAACACTTTCAGCAGAGGAGTCAATTTCATTCAATATTCTTAATAGAGTGTCAAAAAGTAAATGTACTTGTATGAATTTTGTACCCAAATCTGGTCATAAACGAACCCTTTGTTGCTATGTGCAATGGGAGCAAATACAAATACACAATTCGGTTTACCAATTTTACAAATTTTACCAATTTCACCAGTTTACCAAATACCATTCCCGGTTTTACCTTTATCTGTTTTCGGGCAGGCAATGGGGTTTTCTCCGACACCAGGAGCCATACGCGATTGGCCTCAGCCGTTCCGTGACCGGCCCCCTGCATACTACTCTGCCCCAAACCTCCCTGAAGGCAGAATTCCAGCGGCGGATCTGTGTGAAATATTCGACCTTCTTCAGAGTATGTATGGCACCAACGTAGTCGACGGAGGTTATTTGAAAACCATTTTTTTTATAAATAAAAACGAAGCGAGATCACAGAGCGAAGTTATTACATTTTAATGCAGTATAAAAATCTAGAATGTTTAATTCAGTGAACTACAGTTCTAACTCGCTATAATAATAATAATAATAATAATAATAATAATAATAATAATAATAATAATAATAATAATAATAATAATAATAATATTTGACGGAATAACCTTGAACTACCCTAACATGTATCCTTCGATATTTTATCTATTTACTTTAACCAGTACCCTATTTATACGCCGAGGACTATCCATCTTGAGAAATTTGTTTTTGGTGCGTTGACATGACCGTCCATACGGATTCACGAATACGAAAATCTACGTAAGAAATATTTATTTATTCATTTTGGGTTCCGGAATTTTTCTTACCATTACCATAAGTAATAATGCCAGTTTTCAAAATCAATTAAACATTGTATTCTCTTGCTCTTCTTCTTCAAACAAACAAAACAAATGCATAGCACCTTTTATAACAAGTACAGCGAAACAATATCAACAATAACCCTGTTAAACGTTTAATTATTCTCATTTACTCCTGCCTTGCATGCATGGTCATTTATCCTTTAATAATTGAAAAATTATTAAAATCTACTACAAATATTTGTTTTCTTGTAGTACCGTGTTAATACGTCACTTTTGTATCACTTTACTGTTTGAGTCTGCTGCACGCTTGGCCGTCGACTTTGACTTACATGCTAAATTCCATTTCTGCATAGTCAACCAACCAATTCATGGTATCTTTTTCTTCTCCACACAATATTCTTACTTTTTCCAACATATAGTATTGGTATTGTTCACCATCCAATTAATTTAAACATTTGGTTATCACCACCTCCCTTTTACTCCCATCCGATCGTCACCACGTCCGAATCTGTTCTGCCTCCTTGTTCATTACACGCGCTTTTCTTCTGTCTCCTGACTCCTAAGATGCGCAGTACTGAACATGTTTTCGTTTCTCTTTAGTTCTTTTCGAGCAAACTTTCCTCTTCCTCGCACGATTTTCTCATTTCTGATTGGCTTATCAGCATCTTATTTAATTATTCAATGAACTATCGATTCTTGTGTGCTCTTTTGACAAAATTTAGCTAATACCCACGGAAATTTCCCAGGTGTTCATTTGATATACCGAGTGGCCCACCTAAGATTTTCCCTTCAGTTTTCTCCTGAACCGTTGCAGATACTGAGTTGCGGTTTTCACTAAAACTACTATATGCAAGGGGCACATATGGTTATGCATAATATTATTCTATTGCATTTTTATTGCAAAGATATTGACCCAACTTCGATTTTTTAAATGGAACCCTATAGATTTTTTAGCTCATCTTAACAATCGTGAAGAGACGAGTTCATAAATATGCATATCGTCATATGTTACATAACAAAATTTTCGAGAAATTAAGAAGTTTAAAGACGCACGCCGACTGCTGGTTTCCGTAATCTGAACGAGAAATTCCGGGTGATATCGATTTTCGCAAATTGTACTATTTCCCTGTCTATTACTAACACTGCCCTTCCCTTACATTCTCTTTATTTATTATTCGTCACATAACTCCTTTAGATTTCCCATTGTCGATGCGTTCATCTTTGTAATTTGTATGTAATTTGTTTACATTTTGCTTACATTGTGATGAATCATCATAAATAATAATAATAATAATAATAATAATAATAATAATAATAATAATAATAATAATAATAATGGTATTAATTATAATGGCATTACTAATAACACTTATTATTCTTTACTTACGCATATGTTAAAATATTCAGTTCAGTCATGTTTCTGACTAAAAAGATTGAATTACACGTTCATAAAACATTTCAAATTTAAACTTTTCAACATAATTAAAATAAACACAATTATGGGAATTTTGTAATAACCTCATTGTTGTGAAAACCTCTGTGATATTCCCTGAGTTCCCATAAGACCCCTTTTGTGTACTCAATGGGAAAAGCATCGATTGATGTTTCGGGGCTAGTCTCGTAGTGATTGTATTTTCCCGGGGCCATGGTGAGCGAGGGGTTAGCTTACTGAGTCCCCTGAGCGCGGGTTCCACCACGGCCGAGGTGCCCGGATTTTCGAAGGGCAGAAAATCCTCAGTAGCGTTGTCACACTTATGGCATGTAAAAGAACCCTGGCGGTGAACAACATGAAATCCCTCCGACAACATCCCGCCCAAACGAAATCTCACTTTCCCCCAACCAGACAGTTGGGATATAGATAGATAGATAATTTATTTAATTTGCTTTGGGTATTAAGCCCAGTGGCAAATTCTTTACACTTACTTTACATTCATAATATAATATGAATACTAAAAATACAATTCAATAAAACAGAACAAAATTACTCCTTTTCAGGCATGCCTACTAAATGCACAGACTACTGATCCTATCGCTTACACTATTATTCGAATTTAATCTTAACCTAAAAGTGTTGATGTTTCTAGGAAAGTCTCCATTTGTGCTGCAGGTTAGCTATTCCGTATATTCCATAAATAGTTAGCTGAGTCCGACGTTTGGGGGAAAAAGAGTCAAATCTCAGGCGCATTAGGGGGTCGCCCGCGAGGCGCGCCTGCTCGATAAAGGTCCCCAGACCCACATCGGTGCCAGGCTTGCAAGGATGCCTGGGTTGAAGAACTCGGGTGCGGAACAACTGGATGGTGAGATCCAGCGCCGACTACGAGGCTCATGAAGATCCCCCTCCAGGTATCTCCGGCAGCAGGGAACCGCCCTAACAAGCTAAGGGATGGGGATGAGGATACAACAAGGAAAAGGAAGGAACGCTCGCTGCCCATGGCCCGTTCGTTCTCTGGAATTATCAAAAAGTAAGGAAATATGCCGATCAGAGCATTGTCCTGCAGACAGTGCTTGAAATCAACCCACCTATCTAACTAGAGTCGACGAAGCGGCGGCGTTGGTATATCGGGCTGTTATACCCAAGTTTGCGGGTTCAAACCCGATCGAAGCCGTGGATTTTTAAGGGTGAAAAAATCCTTCGTACGCCTTCCTTCGGAGGGGAAGTAAAGCCGGCTGTCCCATGTTAGTAGATGTACTGCATGTAAAAGATCCTCAAGCCTAAATGATGCCTCTGAGCTAAATTGAAACCGCCTGTTTCGTCGCCCAAGTAATACCTTCTTTCTCCCATGGTTGGTGAAAGGAGCGTAATGAAATTTGCGTGGTCAGACGGGAGAGCAGACCTCATGGCCTGAGTCTCACCACGTAAAATAAGGCACATTCAATTCAATTCAATTCAATGCCAGCGTCGGGACTCGAACTCTTGGACCTCCCGTCCAGATTTGATGCAGAGATAACGCCTCAATGCTGCTTCTCAGTGTTTACTTCATGCAATGCTGATTTTGTATTGACACTCAAATTCATAAACATCGATAAACTAATATTTTACTTTGAAACTATTTTTTAACATAATGCTATTTCATTTTCGTATTCGAAGTCGTTGCTTTGAAATACCACATGAAATAATAAGAAAAGTAACTAACACATAGAAAATAAGAACACAAATATTAATTACTCTTTTAAAAAATTCTCAATGAAAACTAACTACTAACTTACTTGTTTTTAAAAATGGAGAGAAGTAATGTCAAATAGAATTTAAAAACTGAAAACATTTCGAAAACATAAACGCCGTCCTCCGAAATTTTGTTGTGCGCCCCGGAAATTCCATTATTTCTGACTCCAGGCTCTTCCAGAACTTCTAACTCGGAATCGCTGCCTTCCGAAGACCGAGCGAAGTCGTCCTTGGGAATCCTAAACGCTACTAATTCTGGAGCGCCTCTGTGCGTGGACATCTCTGACTCCGACTGGAACCTAGGCTAGTAGCTTCTTGTCTATGCTTATCCCTTACGGCACGCTAACGAATACATGTGGCTCCAAGGCAGAATCCGGTAAGACAATAAAGTCTAAGTTTTTTTCATATTTTTTCAATTTTTATTTCATTAACAGTATTTTTGTTGTACGGTGATATTTTTCAGTGTCACACCAGAAGGGAAGTTGTTAGTTGTGAACCATTTCAATAGACTAGCCAAGTCATTGTGAATAAAATCTCAATATCGACAAATCCACGAACCATAAACAGCGTTTCCTAAAAAATCGAGGTTTTTTTTTTTACATATCAGGTTCATCCCTACAGCATACAGACTGTTTTATTCTTCGAAATAGTATATGTATGGCAGGAAAAAGGATAAAACTTGAGAAACCTATTTCCACAACTAACAACGTGCAAGTCACCGTTTATTTATTTAGTCAAAAACAGTCAAAAACGGTATATGACGTATGGGGGGAGAAAATAATCTGCGCACGCTTTCCTGAGTTTCAGAATCCCTTCCAAACTATTTAACTATTAATAGTTGAAAGATGAAAAAAAAGTCCATTGGGCCAGGTCTTCACGTTTCGAAATGAGTGTTTATTTAATATTTTGAATACACAAAATAGAATACCACCACACATCAACATTGCCCATTGCGCCAAAATAGCAGATATAACATCATACCAAAACATATGAAATAAATAATGAATTCTTTATCTATCGTTGCAATGCATTAATGACAATAAGGAATTTAAGATGAATTTGGGGAAAAGAGCGAGCCGCACAATGATTTCGTGGCGGGACCGCATCCAGGCAAGGGCCAAAGATCATGGCTGCTCCAATACTCCATTCAGCCGAATACATTATCACCACACTGGGGTGAATAATATAGGGTGAGGAATTTTGACGACGAGGAAAACACATCAGCATTATCCACTTATTAGTGCAATTAATATTTCCTGTACTGTTTTGCCCTCAAGCAGAGAGTTCCGTCGGAATTATGTACTTTCATTTTCCAATTTTGGAACAACCTATACTTCTCCAGAGCTTTACGCGCATATACAAGCACTCTGAGCGGAGTTTTAGACTCGGGAGACCATTTGCGAAAAGTAGGTGCACCACAATTTTGACTGTCTGTTTGCGAGGTCAGATGGGATCGCCGAACCGCGTTTTACAGCTATATACCTCAATTTTGTCAGTTCACAAATTTATTTGTATCCAAAAAAGTTGACTTTTTCTTCGACAATACTGAGAAATATTCTCAGTGCTTGTACATATTTTAAGCCCAACTCCCTCGGCAATACAAATGAAAAATTCATCAAGAAGCTTCCATTATTATGCAAAGCGTGCGAACGAAGCGTGCTCAAGAAAATGGCATGAGAAACGATTACATATCTAATTGATATGAGGAGAAGGCGGTGTGTTTTTGAAGCTTGAGACACACGGAGATATAGTCACAAAGACATATCAAAAGACAGACACACAGATTCAATAACACATGGTCACAAAAGCACAGGCACACAGATATATATATACACGGACACATTGTCACATACACACTGCCAACAAATTTATAGACACAGACCTTTAAAGACGCACAGATACATAGTCACAAAGAGTCATAGATGTCATACAGACACTCAGTCAAATTACCATTCAAAAACGTAGACATACAGAAACATTGACACACAGGTATGGGGATTCACGCAGGTTACCCGCTTTCACCTTGTGAGCTGGAAGGTCTTAAGGCCCATTCACAATGCAAACATAAACATAAGCATGACGTTAACAAAAAAAGTTAGGACTACGCCCATAAGCGGACTCGTTCACAATGCGTTCGCGTAAGCATAAGACGTTAACTTAATACCTTGCAAGCTTCAAGCTTCTTTGCTCACGCTTATGTCAAAAATAAGAAATGAATCAATAACAGCACGTTAACAAAGTATCGAGTATCGAAATATGTCGATAGACGAATTAACACAATACATGGCAAAAGGCCCCCCCGGACTCAGTCGACATATCGAAATCGATTCCCACATCCAACCAATAGTAAACTAGAATGTATGACAGCCAATATTGAGTGATTGATTGTTAGTGATTCCGGGCGCGTCAACTTCTCAGGTCATTAGTCCCTTAAGTGTAGTGCATGTCATTTCATCAGGAGGTGGCTGTGATCTTCCCCCACTGGATGGGGAGATTCAGCGCTGACCTATCGCCGACTAGCAGGGTTTTCCCTCAACAGGTATCTCCCACCAGGAGAGCGCCGACCCAGCTGGAAAAGTTTCTAAGTCCCCGACCGGTCTCCCGGCATGTATAGAGTAGTACATGATAGTGTAAGAATGTGTGTGTAAGAGGTGAGGATAGGACAAGAAAGAGAAACGAAAGATCGCGCGCGGTCCATGACCCGTTCATTTGGATACTGCTCCGGCATTCGCCAGATGTTGATCAGAGAAACCACGGAAAACTACCGATCAGAGCAGCCGGCCGCTAGAATTCTCCTCCAGACAGCGATTGAATTCGACCTAGCTGAAAAGCTAATGTCGAAAATCCTGCCACCGACGGGACTCGAACGAAGGACCTCCCGGTCAGAGGCTCACAGCCAATAGAAACTCCAATTTTGCTTACGTTTATGTTCGACATTGTGAATGCTTCAGCCCATCACTTACGTTAATGTTTACGTGTATGTGTTTGCATTGTGAACGAGCCTCTGTGTTGCGCAGTGCTGGGGCGTGGGCCGGGCGACGCGAGCGCGCTCCCGCAGGCGGCGGCAACGCCGGTGACTGTGCAGCCGCGGCAGGCGCGGCGCCCGCCCGCGCGCTCGGCCGCGCGCCTGGCCAGCGGGGGCGGGTCCGAGGGCGAGGACGAGCGCTCGTGGGCGCCGTACGCCGTGCGCGCGCTCTGCCCGCGCTGCCAGCGCGTCATCTGCACAGACATCGTCGTCGAGGACGCCGAGTACACGCACGTGTGCGCGCTGGGCCTCTGCCTCATGGGGTGCGTGAGCCACTCTACCCACAATACCCGCTATACCCGTTCTACCCACTCTACCCTGTCTACCCACTCTACCCCCTCTACCCACTCTACCCACTCTACCCACTCTACCCACTGTATCCACTCTACCCACTCTACCCACTCTACCCACTCTACCCACTCTATCAACTCTATCAACTCTATCCACTCTATCCACTCTACCAACTCTATCCCCTCTATCCACTCTATCCACTCTATCCACTCTACCCACTCTATCAACTCTACCCACCCTATCAACTCTACCCACTCTATCAACTCTACCCACTATCAACTCTACCCACTATCAACTCTACCCACTATCAACTCTACCCACTATCAACTCTACCCACTATCAACTCTACCCACTATCAACTCTACCCACTATCAACACTACCCACTATAAACTCTACCCACTATCAACTCTACCCATTATCAACTCTACCCACACAATGCGCTCTACCCTCTCTACCCACTCAACCCATTCAACCAACCAAGCATTTTCAAGGACATACAGAACTTTTTTACAGATGTCCAGCTTCGCGCTACAAGAGACAGACCGGCTGAGTTGGTTCAGGGATGTCACTGCTGTGCCTCTCACCGACACGTCCTAGTTTCGAGTCCCGACGGTGGCAGGATTTACAACACTAGCTTGTAAGCCAGGACGAATTCAACCGCTGTCTGGAAGAGAATTCCATTGGCGGCTGCTCTGATCGGTAGTTTTCCGTGCTTTCTTCGATCAATAGCAGGCGATGCCGGAGCTGTACCCTAACCAACAGGCCACGTACCGCGCGCGATTTTCCTTCCTCTTCCTTGGCCTATCCTCTCCCCCTTACACATTTTTTTATACTGATATGTACCACACTATTACACTTGTCGGGAGTTTAGAGCTGGGGCGGTGCCCTCTGGTGGGAGATACCTGGTCAGGAAAACCCCGCATGCCGACGGGCGACGGATAGATCTCGCAATCCAGCTAGGAAAGATCACCGCTACCTCACGAGGAAAAATATGTACCACGTTTTGACTTCGACTAATGACCTTAGCAGTTGACATGCCCGGAATCACTAATCAATCAAAAAATATAAAACAGCACCATATACACTAATTATGTCAAGATCGCGGGGAACGAGACACTACGCACAGACTGCAACCAAAACATCGGTCGTTTGCTACCAACTACGAACGAAATTGTTCCGCATATTTCATTCGAAAAACTCCCCAATGTTGCACCAGAAATCGTACGAATATTTCCATAATTCTTCTGCTCATTTTTGAATGATTTGCGAGAAACACGATTGAAACCGTCTACATGTATTACAGTTGATCTTGGCATTGATTCTCCAGCTGATTTCGGGCGATAGGAGCCAAGCGAAATAGATGTCCGTGCGACAGCCGATGTTTTCGGACGTCGTTGGAAGAAGTCAATTGGTTTCACTACGACCATTTCCGTTTACTAGCACGTGTTTGCGCGATTCTGCCAGATCGGACGAAATCGGATACCGAAATTTCGGCCTAAATCTGCTCCAGTGTGACCGCCGCCTAACAACACTAGAGTTTGCGAGCACTGCGTTCAGAGCAACTGGTGCGAGATAAAGTAAAAATTACTCCGGGATGGCGAGACATCACTTGATACTTGGCCCATGACTATACGGACTTCCGAAGATCCACAAACCAGAGGGTGCCGTTACGACCTATCGTCAGCGCTATCGGCTCTCCGACTTACGCCGTCTCCAAATATCTCTGCAACATCTTGAAACCGCACATCGGTCAAACCAACACGTACATCAGAGATTCAATGCACTTCATTGAGAAACTAAAATCACTTACATTACAGCCTGAGGGCATCCTCATCGGCCTTGATGTGGTTTCACTCTTCACGATGGTAGCGGTGAATGAAACTATTGTATTACTTCAAGATATATTTCCGGATGATGTTATAGCTTTGTTCAAACACGTTCTCACCACCACTTACTTTCTGTGGAATGGAGAATTTTATGAACAAAATGACGGGGTCGCCATGGGTAATGTCCTTAGTCTGGTCGTCGTCAATTTATACATAGAGAGTTTTGAAACCGCAACGCTGAACACCGCGCCTCTTAAACCTAAGGGTTGGTTTCGATTTGTTGACGACACTTTTACCGTATAGAACCACGGAGAAGATACCCTCAACGACTTCCTCGACCATCTCAACAGGGTCCACCCTCGCATTCAGTTCACAATGGAAAAGGAGCGGGACGACAAGCTTGCCTTCTTAGATGTACTTGTCACCAAGAATGCAGACGGATCACTGGGACACACTGTGTACCGGAAACACACTCACACAGATAGATATCTCAACAGAATGTCCAATCACCATCCAAGTCAGAAGAGAGCCATGATGAAAACTGGTCAATCGTGCAACAAGGATATGTGAAAACGACAGTTTACCCGAGGAATTGAATCACCTCAACAGAGCTTTGCAGGCCAACGAATACTCTGCAGCGGAAGTCAAGAGAGCACTCCATCCAAAGAAAACTTCACGCACTGAAACAAATGCCACCCAAACACTGAAAGTTAGTCTACCTTATGTGAAGAACATCACGGACCGTATAGGGAAAGTGCTAGAAAAACAATATAAAAGCCATTTTCAAGCCCACCTCACAACTTCGAAACTTATTTCGATCTGCCAAGGACAGAAGAGATCCATTATCATCAGCAGGGGTCTATAGAATTCCATTTTCCTGTGGCGCTGTATACATTGGTACTACACAACGGAGCATCAACACCAGGCCTTCCGAACACAAGAGGAACTGCCGGTTTGGCTACACTAAAAAGTCAGCAGTAGCCGAACACGCTTTCTCTGGCCGTGAACACAACATAAGATTCGAAGACGTGGATGTTTTAGCCACCACAGCTCACTACCATGCACGATTAAACCGTGAAGCTATTGAAATTCACAAACATCCCCGGAATTTCAATAGAAAGGAGGAGGGAATGAAAATTAATCCGATTGGGATCGCCGAAATCCGCCAGACAAAAGCAAAACCTAATCACAAACAAAGACGTGACAGTGGTCATGTAGGTATGCGGGAACATGACAACAGTCACGTACGCACAGCGAGCGTCTCCGCCACGTCACCCGACCCGAGCCAATCAGTAGCCGCCCCCCACCACAGTCCCGCTGGTACAAATATCCCCGCGGACCGGGCACTTCCGTCAGTCACCGGGGAACCTTCAAAGAGGATTCTTCGTCCGAGACCACATCGCCACTGAAGATGTCTGCCGTAGTTGCGGACGAAACGTCTAGAAATATGTTTTCCAATGGATCATGGCCCTTCAGCCCGGAAGAAAAGAGAACCTTGTTAGTGTACGTCAGAATTCATGTTATTCATTCTTTGTATCAGCAAACAACTGAAAAACGAACGACACAGGTATTTCGCGTTCACTGATTCAGTTTCGTGATTGGATGAACCAGAAGGTGGACTGAAACACAGCTATTAATATTAGAGAGCGAGACTTTACTTTTCAGTGGAATCGCGCTGTGGAAAATTGTGAAAGCGCAAAAGTTATTATATCTTAAGAAATGAGTAATATTTCTTCTAGGAAAGTTCAACAAGGCAAGGTGTAATTTTTAGCAACTGTTTCCTACGCATACATTTAGCCTCTTGGATCTCCCCTGAGGTGACTCAACGAGAATCGTAGATTTCCAGTTCCGACGGTGGTAGAATTTTTCAACACTTTGTAGAACTATGTCTAATTCAACCGTTGTCTGGAAGACCATTCAAATGGTCGGCTACTCTGACCGGTAGTTTTCCGTGTTGTCTCCAATCAACACCAGGCGTGCGCCCTAGTAGTGCCCTAACAACCGGAGTATGGACTGCACGTAACCTTTTGTTCCTCTTCTTGCTCTCTTCCTCACCCTTATATGCACATTGAATTACTACATTACCACATATGTTTGAAGACTATTCTGGGGCTTAGAGGTTTTTTGATGGGAGATACCTTGATGAGGAAAACATCATAAGCAGATGTGTAGATTGTCACCGGATCTCACCATTGAGCAGAAGTTGAACACTGCGGCATCCTGTGATAAAACATGCACTACACTTACGTAACTAATGCCTTTAAGCAGTTAAAGCACCTGTAAATACAAAAATTGAGTGGATCTATTATATCTTAAGAAACGAGTTTTAGTTCTTCTACAGGACATTGGCGGCCATTTTGCTTCTTCTTATAGAAAAAACGCTCATATAACCACCGTTTGGAGCGTTGGAGCGCTCTAGTACAATAAGTTAGCACCATAACAATTGATTAGCACTAAACGTTGCAAAAACATACTGCCAGAAGGCTCCAACATTGACAGTGCGCGCACCAACCCGACGCAAATGATCGAACACTACGCGCAGGAAATTGATCTGACAGTTAACGGGTTAAGAAACGAGTTGTATTTCTTCTCCAGCACGTAGACTACAGACGTAAATGACAGACGTAAACGACAGACGTAAACGACAGACGTAATCGACAGACGTAATCGACAGACGTAATCGACAGACGTAAACGACAGACGTAAACGACAGACGTAAACGACAGACGTTAACGACAGACGTAAACGACAGACGTAAACGACAGACGTAATCGACAGACGTAATCGACAGACGTAAACGTCAGACGTAAACGACAGACGTAAACGGTGCAGTTTGCCGCAACAGCCGTCTCCGCATCCACTTACCGTGGCGTGTGCGATGGCAGGTGCTGGCCGTTCTGCCTGGTGCCGTACTGCCTGGACGCGTGCCGGCGCGTGACGCACTCGTGCCCGCGCTGCCACATGCTGCTGGGCGCCTACAGCCCGCACTCCCCGCACTCGCCGCGCCACCCACGCAGCCGCGCGCGCACCCGGGCGCGCTCCACTGCCTGCCGCTGACCACGCCCACCCACCCACATCACTTTGTAATAAACGTTCCTTTGTACTCCTGCAAAGTGCTGATTCATTTTATATATTTTATTTTATTTATTCATTCATTCATTTTATTTATTTTATTGACTGATTTTTTCGTGTTTCCTGGCGCGTCAACTACTTTGGTCATTAGTTCCGTTAGTGTAGTGCATGTTTTTTCTCGGGAGATGGTGGTGATCTTCCCCCCTCTGGATGGCGAGATCCAGCGCCGACCTACCGTTGGCTTGTGGGGTTTCCCCCTAACCAGGACTCTCCCACCAGCGGGGCACCGCCCCAGCCGGGACAATCTCATAGCGCGGTCTCCCAGAATATGTGGTAGTGTGATGCATGTTAGTGTGTGTGTGTGTGTGTGTGTGTGTGTGTGTGTGTGTGTGTGTGTAAGGGGAGAGGATAGGACAAGAAAGAGGAAGGACAGTTTGCGTGCGGTCCGCGGCCCGTTTGGTAGGGTACTACTCCGGCATTCCCCTGGTGTTGATCGGAGAAACCACGGAAAACTACCGATCAGAGCAGCCAGCCGCTAGAATTCTCCTCCAGACAGCGACTGAATTCAACCTAGCTGAAAAGCTAGTGTCGAAAATCCTGCCGCCGTCAGGACTTGAACCTAGGACCTCCCGGTCAGAGGCGCTGCAGTGATGTCAGTTGACGCACTGAGCTACCACTCCCGGTGTATTTATTTTATTTATTTATCTTATTAAATAGGTAAATATGAAACATATATAATGGTATTACGTGATATGTGGCTTGATCCAAGGTTTGAAGCCATTACGATTACTTCGTCCTATTGGGTACTAACATTTCGAATTCTGGTATTTACCTCCAATGGTCTCTCTCTATTGTAGCAAAACCGCGGAAAGGTTGAGGAAAAAATCTGAAAGTGATTAGACGAGTACTCTCTACCAAACCTCTTCTAAACTATTTGTTTCCTGGCACAAACGTCAGGTCTTCTCGTTCCAGTGTTTGGCCTCCTCAGCGCCTGAAATGAAACAGCGCCATAGACGACAGTCCGTCTCTGCACTTACTTCTCTGACACCCACTCCCATTTGGTCCCTTAAGAGATCATAAAATTATTTCATGGTTGACTTATTTGTTTGTTAATTTTCTCTTTTACGATTTAATGACACATTTACTTATCAATTTACTAACTTAACCACTGATTAACTTAATCAATGTTTACTTCTTAACTTATTTTCTCTCCGGTCTAGGTTCCGCCCATACAACTAACCAGTGCTGTTTCCCCACTTCCTAATTATCGTTTCCTCTAATAGACCGAACCTTTCCTAGAAATGTTCCTTATTCCTTCATGAAGTGAGATCTATTATCAATTAATATGTTCTGGGTGATAGTTTTGTTTATATGTTGGAGGTGACAGTTTCCCATTCCCATCCATCCATTTTCCTCTTTATGTTTCTGCAGCAATTCAATTTAAAAGGAAATGTACCCAATCTTCCCTATCATCGCAAAGCACACAGATGCCACAACCATTGGAGTGATTCAATCTACGTTGCATCTATCCAACCCTAAACCAAGCGTATTCGCTTCATGCGTCCCTTCTAAGGGTGTGAACATACCTTTCGCAACCCCACACCGGACTCGTGTGAATGTGTGCCCCTACCGAGCGTTATTCGGCAGTTGCAGCCACGATATCTTGCTTTTTGTATCCAAAAGTCTATCTCACTTGTTCCCCTACTCCCAACCATCTCGGAAGAAATGTCTCTCCGACCTGCGCATCCTAGTAACAGTTTAACTTTGTACGAGCAGTAGCGCCGATCGTATTTCTGAATTTTTTTTAATTTGAAAAATCTTCTGAAAAATTGGATGTACTTTACTTTCGTATAATTTTTCATAAAAACACGTACACTTTAAAAATATTTTTAAGGAATTATAGAAACTTTTCCAAATTGACCTTATTTTTTACCAGAGTGTCCTTGATGTACGTTATCATTATTTTGCAAGGCAGTATGTAGTTTATCACACAAGCCAGACCTTTAAATTGATTCATAGCATTTCGTAACTTGAATTCTCTCTGAAGGATATTTTGGCAACATCTCTATTAAGCATAAAAGGAGCATGTTCCCTAATGTGGCCTTTTTAAAAGTTGTGTGTGTGTATTTGGCATTTTGGGTCGACTGTCTCTCTTTGCCGTCTAGCTAACCGTGACCCCCATGACTGGAAATAGTGTAATTCCCACGTTTGACGACTAAGGGAGTGGCCATTTTACATGTGGCCAATATAAGGTATTTCCTTCACCGTAACTTGTAAACTCCGCTTGCCCGAGCTTTTCTTCGACACACAGCTACAGAAACTGAGAATATTTGAAAGTAAAGATACAACTCTTATTTTTGCCTCGACCGGAAATTGAACCATGGGTCACACCAGGAGAAGCTAGAGTGCCGTCTTTGAGCCGTCAATGATGCACTTTGTCAAACTTTTGATGTTAAATATTTTGAAGTAATCCACAGATTTTGTTTCCCAAGTAAGCAAACATTTTACTTTCGATGCGAGAATCTTTTAAAAAAATGAAAGGTTACATAAAAACAAAGGCAGAATCAGGATAAGGGAGGGGGGGTAAAAATGTCCCCAATATTAATTGTTTTGAATAGAGGACATATTTAGTGTTATTTTGAAACTTATTTTCCCCGAATCTGATTGACAGACTGATTATTTATCGAATTTTTGGTTATTGATTTTTTCATGCCATTAATTGGAGATAAAATTCTGGAAAATAATAAGGGATAGTTGACATCTATGACATCTATGTCATCTAGAAGTGAGAATACGAGTGCAATGACACAATCATGCATGCGTGCGTTCAGAAAAAGGATATTCATGTTTTCTATTCTAAATTAAACAATCAACGATATAACGTAGCATATGTTAGTCAGTGAGATAAAATAAATGACAAATATTAAAAATTTACTAAAAGGAGGATATTTAAAATACAAAGGAACACGAGAGTACAATTGACATCAATGAAGGACTGACCTCCAAAATGGAGGACGATTGGCAACCCTAAACTTGAGTAAATGTCGCAGTGCTAGTTATAAATATAACAATCTCTACTAGAAAAAATCTTTCTGTTAAAATATTTAACAGAAAGAACGACCAAATGCAGATAATTGCAGGCGATTCATTGACTCACGCATGATTGTAACTTCTGCGGTGACTTCTCAGTTGCAGTGAACGGGGTCGGCGTGTAATGTCCGTGGCTTGTACGCGCCAGCCCCTTCGCTCGCCCGTTACCTCGTTCTGTCGTTCGAAGTCGCCCAAATCTATTCAACATTCTCTCGCTTGACTAACATTAGAATGGAATCTAAAAAATGAGCACGATGATCGGTAGTAGAATATTTTAAAATTCAGTTGCAGGAAAGAAACACTACGTAGTAAGACGTAAGAAGCAAGAAAAAATATAATACCCTTCGTATTAGTTTCTCATTTAATGACTATTTCCATGCATTGAAGATACATCTCGTTGTATTTATGCTAAAATGCAGTAATACTTTTATTCCGCCTCAATTTATTGTAACATAATACAAACTTCCTTTGATTTAAAAATCATTATAGAATTTGCATGATCAAAATACAGTTACCTCTGACGAGATCTTCTGTTCGACGAATTTTCAACGTTCTTCAGTAATGCACCACTTTCTTTCGTAGACCCCTTTCCAACGGAGACGTTCGCGAAAATGGCTGAGAAATAGAAATCTTACCTTTAATTCGTAGGTCTTGCCTAGAAATTCTCTGATTAGTGGACCCGGACAGGCGTGCAATTTTCTATAGTGAAAATTGCTTTTGCAGAGCCCTCTGTCCATCACTTGCTAAATTAGTTACGCATGTCAGCGCGAAGCGGTAGGATCTAGAAGTTTTGGAAGCAACGCAGAAGTTAGCGGTTACAGTGTAAGGCTGTGTGTCGTGCTCCCACGGTAGCAGGATTTTCGGCATTAGCTAAATCGATTGACTGATTGATTGATTTTTTCGTATTTCAGGGCGCATCAACTGCTTTGGTCATTAGTCCCGTAAGTGTAGTGCGTGCTTTTTCTTGGGAGATGGTGATGACTCTCCCGGAGCCGAGATCCGGCGCCGGCCTACCGTCGGCTAGTGGGGTTTCCTCCAAACCAGGACTCTCTTACCAGCGGGGCACCGCCCCAGCCGGGACAAGCTCTAAGCTCCCGACCGGTGTCCCGGAATATGAGGTAGTGTTGTGCATGTTAGTGTAAGGGAGAGGATAGGACAAGGAAGAGGAAGGACACATCGCGCGCGTTCCGTAGCCCATTTGTTAGGGTACTGCTCCGGCATTCGCCTGGTGTTTATCGGAAAAAATCACGGAAAACTACCGATCAGAGCAGCCGGCCGCTAGAAATCTCCTCCAGACAGCGACTGAATTCGACGTAACTGAAACGCTTGTGTCGAAAATCCTGCTGCCGTGGGGAGTGGAAACCTAGGACCTCCCGGTCAGAGGCGCAGCAGTGACATCAGTTGATGCACTGAGCTACCGCTCCCGGTATTAACTAAATCGAATTCAGTGTCTGTTTTGAGGAGAATGTTGGCAGGCAGCTGCTTTGATAGTTTCCCGTGGCTTCTCACTAGGAGAACGCCAAATCAGTCCCTACAAGAGGGCCACAGACCACACGTGATCTTTCTTTCCTTTTCCTTATCCTCTCCCCTTTCCTTACTCAATCACACGTTTTTACATTACCACATACATCGGATTATTAGTCGGAGGCTTGTTCAGATAGGGTGGCGCTTATTGGGGGAAATAACTGAAGGGGGAAACTGCAGCCTGACGTATAGGTCCACGCCGGATCTCACAATCAAGCGGAGGAAGATCACCGCCACACCCCGAGGAAAAACACGCATTCCACGTACGGGACTAATGATCTTAGCAGTTGACTCTCCCGAAAACACAAATAATCAATCAAAAATAATGAGGTATTCATTAATTGAAGCATTTCGGGGAAATGGAAATGTGTGAACTTCCAAACACGTGATTTTGATGCGGAAATTGTCTTTCTCTCTGATATGTCACTCAGGGCAAACGTGTTCATGACCCACAGAATACTTGCGTGTCTCAATTAATCTCAAACTATTTTTAGATTCAGATTAACATAAATAACAGATTAACATATTTAATAATTACAATTTAGTTTTATTATAGTATAATGAAACCAAACTGTAATTATATTTTATAATAAAGCCTATATTTTTATTTATTATTTCATAAAGGAGGATACTAAAACTTCATTCAAGTAATATGAAATATGCTCGACGTGGACGCGCCAAGTTTTGCATATTCATTCATATGTTTAAATGCATTTATACAAGTAATGGTCGTTTATTTTGTATTAAAGTGGTACATTGGTGGTATGTACTGTGCGAATCATTGCGTGAATTCTCGGAACCTTTGATATTTTCCGCAAAGCGTAAAGAACCGTAAAAATATATTCTAGAAATATTATAAATCACGTTAATCAAGCCTGAATTTCAGTATAAAATAATTCACCTCACTGTTCGACGAATCACATAAATGTTCTTTACAAAAACGTGCAATTTCCGATCTAGAACAATCCCCTTTGTTTCAAGACGCCATGTTCATGCCATGTCCATAGTTTTATAACAGTGAGTAAGAAGGTGTTTTTTACACTTTAGTGTAAGTGTATAGGGAGGGTGACGTGAGGATAGGATAAGAAAGAGGAAGGAAAGATTGCGCGCGGTCCGTGACCCATTTGTTAGGGTACTGCTCCGGCATTCGTGTGGCGTTGATTGGAGAAACCACG
The DNA here is from genome assembly GCA_011170035.1 of Teleogryllus occipitalis. Taxonomy (NCBI): domain Eukaryota; kingdom Metazoa; phylum Arthropoda; class Insecta; order Orthoptera; family Gryllidae; genus Teleogryllus; species Teleogryllus occipitalis. The sequence goes on from BLKR01002009.1 coordinate 55,269, forward strand.
GCAAACTACCGATCAGAGTAGCCGAATTCATTTCCAGAAACTGAATTCGACCTAACTGAAAAGCTAGTGTCGAAAATTCTGCCGTCGTCGCAACTCGAACCTAAGACCTCCCGGTCAGAGGCACTGCGGTGTCATCGGTTGATGCACTGAGCCACCGCTCCCGGTTCCAGGGTTTTGAAATTTGGCCTGATTGTTCTTTGGTACCTATTTATGGGTTTTGATTATTTGTCAATAACTATCAATCCTAACGAAAATTATGCTGCATATAAAATTTAAATAGATAAAATATTTCCTACAAATAGATTCCTATAAGTTTATTTTGTAAAATTGACCCTTTTAAAGTTACAGGCTTGAAAAATTCTTGTTTTTATTTATAACGTTCTTTTTAGATATATGCTTTACAAAAATGATATTCTGGTATGTTAAGTGCACGGAAGTCATTTTATTTCTTTTCAAAATTTATCAACAATATGTATTTCAATATCTTACGCAAAAAATATGAACATTTAACATCATATCAAATCTTATTTTGTACATAGATTTGCAAGCATTCAATGCTGTTGGGTCCGAGATTACCGCGGGTGCGAAAACTGATAATCCATAGTTTGTTTGATAAGGATCGAGTACAAATATTTGGGAAATAATTGTGTATATTGTCAACATAGAAATTACATAAAACTATATACGAGAGCAATGGCCGTAGACGTTTATCGCGTTTATCGCCTACATAGAGGAGCAATTAAAACAGTATAAATGACGATCAACACCCTCAATGCTTGACCGAGGGATTCAATGATTAATTAAAACCTATTAATAATTCATTAATTTTACAATTCGGAAAACATATTGTTCTGGTAAATATAATATTTTATTGATTCTGAGAGATTTAAATCTAATTCTTTAGAGCAGCAAATCTAATAAACTATGGAAGAAATGAAGTAAAATCTCCTTGGCAAATAAATAACGTTTTACTCTAACGCACCTTTCAAAAGTACCAGGAATTCATTTTCACGTAAGGGGGAGTCTGAGAGAGATCAGTAGAGTAAGAAACGGTAACCACTGAATAAATCAGGATTATTAGTAATATTTGCGAAATCTACTTATCAGTTAATACGATCTCTTCGGTCAAATACGTATCAATGGCAAAATGTCATTCACAGTCATCCATTTCTGACAAGGTTTTTGTACTCATCAATCCACTGTTTAAAACATACTAAAACAGTATATACGTTAGATCAATTGACGGGCTTCAGGTAGTAACAAAATATGTCACACCAGCCACAGCAAGTCTCTCGTTAACAGTAAATATTAAAAACTCTATTTTGGTCGAAGTGTGCCTCGTCATGTTTCTGTCCGCAACCCATCATAAATATGAAGAAGACATGTAGTAACAAAAACACTAGGTAATCCACTCTTTCACCATAATCGGGATATAATTACGTTTGGCAGGAAGCTTGATGTGGTTGGTGTGGCTTATCGTGTTATTGACCCAAGCTCTTCAATTGGAGAATGCGTTTCAATCCTTCGTGAACATCGGCTTCCGAGAACATGGGGGAGCATTTTATCTCAAGAGGAAATATCTCTTATCATTGGAGGAAATGCGAAAAAAAGTCGCAAATCTCAGTTTGTTTCGCAGTACCATCTGTGTCACGGCACGGTCGAGAATAACAATGAAATGTTATTTTGCCTGTGTGGTTGGTGCTTTAGCTTTTATTGCGGGATTCCTGTGTCTGGTAAGTGTTCGACTAAGCCTTGCGTAGAAAGGTTTCTTGATTGAGCTGTAATTTTTACATGTAGCACTCACAGGTTAGAAATAACTAAATTGGATCAGAAATGTTTGCAGCTCTGCAATCTAAAGTAATCAAATTGAGTAATATGGAATTGGATTACCACAGTTCAATTTAAACATTCAAATTGTGGTAAATAAATTTGCATACGGTATTTAAAGTAGTTACATTTTGTCACTATAATATATGTGAAATATTGGTAAAGTAGTGACGTACAGATTTATTGTTAGCACATACGAATAAAATACAAGAAATATAGTAGAGGTAAATGACTTGTTGCAATGTGAAGCATTTCAATTTGTCAACTTATAATTAAGTTGACAAAAATTTCTTTCGTTATTTTATTCATAAATCATGTAAACAACATCACATCAGCATTCCCACAAAACATTCCAATTACTGATTTTTCTTTCCTCACAACTAAAACGTAATTTTTACTACCATTTTAATTTTCAGATATTTAATCAGAGTGTGATTTATAACAAACAATTACAGCAGTCGAAGACTAAAATTAAAATAAAACATGATTGTGTTGCTACCAGCCGAAATTTTCTCACCCGGAGAATCTTTATTGTTCATGTAGTGCATACGATTGCTTTGATAACTAATTTGACTGGTGGAAAATTCAAAATTTAGTGAATGTTAATTGATTTACAAAGCATGCCAGCCAATGAAATCCCTATACTTAATTTTTTGAAGCCAGGAATATCTTTGATCTGGCAGAATTGAAGTTTTTCAAAATTTATCATTTACATCGTTATAATTTACATAGTTTCGAATTAATTCAATAGTTTCTTAGAGCTAAGGTAAGTAAATTCTTTCTGATTACATTCAGCGCATTTTATAATCTTCACGTCAATGAGCTTGCTATTAGTACGTAAGGTCACTGAAAGTATCTACGATGTTCTTGAACTCAACACAACACAAATTGTTTTCTTTCCTCATCTATGGTTACTGTCCATGCAAATCTTGCATTAATTTAACAGCCCTTTCTGCACAATTATTTACAGCTTTCAACTTTATAACTATCCTTTAAGCTTCTAAATATGAAGAGTTGCTTGTTCAGGTCGAATATTCTTGAATAAAATTAGTATCCTCTTCAGGCAAGAGAACTAAGAGACAAAGAACAAGAGACCAAGCAAGGTCTGCTTTTGGTTGACACAAGGTCGGCTATTATTATCACTGAAATGAGGATTAAATTAAATTAGGAGATGTGTTGTATGTTAACGAATTAATATAAGTAAAGAACGGTCATCGGGATATAATTGCGCTTACCATATTATTCTCCATCCTATTCTCCACAAAAGGAATATATCTATTTTCCAAGTGTAGATTCTCTCTGGATAAATTTCTACCATTTTGATTTTGATTTTTACGCCAAGTTTATCATCAAAGAGTGATAGGAAAATAATTCTTCTAATAAATATACACTTAGTGATAATTTCTCTGGAGCTGCTTTTAAAATGGTAGAACCTATCCTTTCATGTGATTTTAGAACTTTTAAAAAGCAGATATCGTGATAAGGAGTTTTTACACCTGCGTTCTACTGAACCCATAGTTTGACAATTAACAATCAACAGAGAGAAAATTCTTAAGGAATCATGAATTCCACCTAATAGTTTAGGTTGTGATCTGAGCAGACACATTTTAAAATAATGTTTAAAAAATATTTAATACACATTTTTAACAGCTCTTGCCACCCCTCGAGCTCAATTCGTTGCTCCGGTAGGATGCATCTCTAATTTGTTTCCAAAGTATCAACCCAAAAACATTAGGGAGAGCTCTATGAGTTCACGATAATCCTTTTGCATTGTTGGTTTACATAACTCACGTTCATAAATGTCAAACATTTCTTTTATTTTGGACACATTAAAGAACATTTCCACATTCTCTTTGACACCGAATATTAGTGGTATTAACACTTTCCCAGCTTTCCTTAAAATGCTTAAAAAGTAGTGTCAGGATTTCTTGCAACATCAGGTATTTTACATTCAAATATACTGTGACTATTCTCGCAATTTGGATTTAATGTTTTAGCCTGATCCAAAAAGCTACACAGAGAAGGCGAGCATCTAGAGTGTCGATGTGTTTGTATGTGAAGTCGAGTCTCCACGGAAGAAACTTTGAGGAAAACACAATAAAAAACCATGTCCATTGTCTTAATAATTGATATAATCTAAAAAGTTGGTCTTATTACTAATTACATTTATAATATTCCGATTCGCCTATACTTGTAATCTTTTGGAACTACAAATATAAGCAAAGGCAAACAGCAACAAAATATAACACAGCAATGAAACATCATATGACACTTATAATACAAATAAAGAAGTTGTATGTTTACCAGTTATATGTATTGTACTCAAGACCACCTATACTTGTGATCCTCTGGAAATATAAATAAAGCTATGGCAAACACAGTGACATAACATATCACAGCAATGAAATATCATATGAATCTTATAATGCATGTAAAAAAGTTGTGTGAAGAGAAAAAGTTCTTATCAGTCTTCCACACGAAAAAGATTAAATACCCAATGAATTTTATTCTACAAGCAAAGAAGTGGTGTGAAGTGAGAAGAGCTCTTATCTGTCTTACACACACACACACACACACACACACACACACACACAAAGATTTGCACAAACTGATTTCAACAATTTATTTTGATAATACTTCAGCATGTATGTACAATTTATACAAATGAGAAAATGCTTTCCCCCACAGAAAGTTTAAACGGGAGATGACGTCTATTTAAACGAAGGTAACAAACAAAGAAGCAATTTGGCCCCAAAATTCAAGGTTACTTGTGCAAATACATTAGAGGTTTTCAAACAGATCTGAGTAGGGAAAACAAGAATATTTTCAATATATTGAGCAATGAGAAATTATCTTTATGTTTCCCTCATCGCTGTGCTTTCATCAAGAGCACGACTATACAGAGTGTCGGTGAGAAAACGTCAAAAATTGGAAAATAAATTCTTAAAACAATTTTAAGTATATTTTGTCTAATAAACTACTTCTACTCTGTATGTTTGAGCCGCAATAAGCCCTCAAAAGTTGGTCTGAAAAAAATGCTTTCTAGGCAAAAATTTGCATTGCAGAAGCATGAAAACCTTCCAGAAACATGTAAATTGTTTATTATTTACAATACAAAGTAATATATTTGTTCAGAAAGAAAAAGTAACCCAGGAATAAAAAAAACTCCCAATTTACACAATGTGACTGCTCAACTTCCTTTTCCGTCTCCATTTCATACTCTCTTAGCCGCTTAGCGTTGCCTAGCGTCAGGATTTGTGGAGGGGGAGGGAGAGTAGCTACCTGTTTTCTTCGCGTCTTTGCTCCCTACTGTTGTAGACATAGTTTGGAACAGACCTACTAACGATCTACGCCTTGTTGGTTCGGCGCGTCGTGCCTCTGGAAAGACTTCGCTCTCAGATTCCGATATTCATTTTAGAATTTTGAATTATTGATTCTAAGTGAATTAAGTAAGAGCTCATTTTATCTCATTTTTTAAGAATGTTCCTTATATCATGTTTTTTTCATTTTGCAAAATTTCAAGAGAAAACAAAAAAAGAACAATAAATTCATTTGGCTCGCACAGATAAATTAATGTCAGGTAATAATCAGGCCTCAAGGCCTGAGCCTCGCCACAAATAAAGACAATTTTATTGTTGTTATTATTATTATTATTATTATTATTATTATTATTATTATTATTCATACGTCTGTCTGTGTCCCTCGGAAGGTACACACTCAACCGGGATACAGTATTGGAGTTGTTACGCTCGGAAGCAAACTCTCTAAGATGCTGGTGGCCTGAAGCCCAGCAAGACAGACATCATGTTCTGTCCCTTAATAGTTAATCTAAACATAAAATTACTGACTGATTTCTTGTTTGTGACAGATAACATCTGCAGCAATTGTAATCTTTGGGATATGGGTTTTGGTTACTCATGATTGTGTGCTGGATCCGGAAGGAATATACGTTTTCCAAAGTAAGTTGAACAACAACATAACTCTCTAATATAAGATTATCGTTTAAACACGACCGTGAACTATTAATACAAAAACCATAATTGAAATCATGCGTGACCACAGTATTGGATTTCAAACGTCTTTCTTAATGTCACTGAAAACCAATGTATTAACACTTCACCCAGTGAAAATTCAGTCTTTAAGTGAGTAAATCGGGAGATTATTTTGCCTAATTAAAATAATAATACTGAACTTCACAACCTGAATCTTTCAATTATGCTACAACAATATTTCTTTAACACGTCTTGAGGGGGTTGAAAACAAAGTTGAGAGTATGAAGTAATTGTTTACTACAATATTGATGTGGCCAACGCTTGGAGTGCTCTTAGTCACATATTTTCAAGGGCGCTAAACGGATGTACCAATGCAACTCACAAGTTAAGATAAAATATTAAAAATAGAACTGAATGGTATAATGATGGTGTTGCTACCATTGATATTTTGTTTATTTGGTTCTCTTGGTTACTTGAGGTAGAAATAGTATATTATGCAATTAGTTTATAATGTAGTCTTTTTTGCACGAATAATAAAATATTACCGAACGAACGACGTTAGGAGTGAGTTCGGTAATAATTTCTTATAAGTACAAAAAAGTAGCATTATAAACGAATTGTATACGCTACTTTCTTGTTTTTAAAAGTATTATAAAAATTAAAGGAAATGAAGTCAATTTGAATGTTAAGTTGTAACCTCGGATTCATGCTAAGACGTCATGAGTGTTACCAAAGCTATTAATTTGTTAACAAATGGCAATTAGGTCGAAAGTTACGTTTCAAACATTATGTATCCTTGCGAAAAGAAATTTTGCAAGAAGCTGCAAAAGCAAAAAATAAATACTGGATGGATGAAAAATATGCAAATATTGTATGCGAGGCTGTTGTTCTTTTCTATCTCTCGGAGTAGTGTTACTACAATGCACATGCTACAATAAAAACGGTAGTTATGATTCATGATTCTTTAAACATTAAGTCCACAGCATGTAAAGCGTCTACCTTATGATGCACATATTCAAAATTAAAGGCAATGTGTAAATGTGTTCGTTTAAGAGGACATCCGCGACGTTTCTCGCCGATAATGGTGGTGATATTACTGTACTTACATGCCAGGAAGGGTGGCGATTTTCAATTGTAGCTGAATCTTATTGGAGAATCAGTGAAAAATAAGATTTACATTGGAACAAGATATTGGTTAGTGTAGAAACTGGAAAAAAAGCACTTTGGAATTAAATACATCTTCTGGAGTGTCTTTGGCAAATTTATTCAACTGTACTATTAATATTCATGTTCATAAAAACTAATTAGATGTTCTTTGTTATTGTTAAATATTACCGAATAACAGTAACATGTAATTCTAAAGTAGTAATACATTAATAAATTAAAATTTAAAAGTCCAAATTGTTTCACATATTTGATTTTACTTCTAACCCAGGAATCTATTTACATGGTACCACTGCCTTCTTTATACTCCATAACTGATGATAAATGGGGGCTGTGCCTATTATGTCAGTGATGACTCAGCTTTCGTGCAGAAATAGCGATGACGTAATGATTCGAGCCGTAATATGCCATATTATGAACGATTTTGCTAATGGAAAAGGGTTGTTTATAATGCTGGTATAAAAAAAATATGTTTATATTTTGAGCTTCTTAAAGCCTTGAGCAATTAAAAGGTTTTTTATTCCAAACGAAAAGCACCTGAACGAAACGCTCTTTGTGTTTTATCATGGTAGTAAACAATAACGTCCTTCAATAAAATTTGTGAGTTCGTAAACCCTCAAGACGTGATAGAAAAAGTTTCTTATTATATAATTGAAATTTTTGATTCGTGAAAATCATTGTATTCATTAATTACTCAAAGGAATGTCTAGAAATCCTCCCTACAGTCAGAGCATTCTGAATGATACAAAAATCGTTTGTACGTTACAAAACAATAATGATTCATTATTATTTTCAAAAATATGCGTAATAATTAATAAATCATTAATTTAATATTGGAAGTACACGCCTGAATTTACATTGCTAGTGTTCATTACATCGATTATTTTAGTTACTCAAGTAATAAATAGGATGGAATTTAGAGAAATAGCGGAGTTTTATAATCTATAGCAAAATCATGATTACATGGAAGATAATTTTGCCGGATATTGCAATCAAACAAATCGCTAATTTGGAAATGATTCTAAACTTGCTTCGCTCAAACTTTTAAACATATACGTTTTTTTAATAATAGTCAAAGCGCATTTAACATCATGAAAATTGTAATGCAATACGCTTTTTACAGTCATTCGAGCAATTGCTGTTTCATTGCTCGCTTTACTTTCTCTCGAGACGATTGCTTCTGGACTTCTACTTGCAGGTATAATAAAGGTGAGTTCGTAGAAAAATGAATTTTAAATATCTCATCTGACACTAATGTGATATAACTGTAGGTAATTTTTAAATGTATAGTTTTTTAAATATTCCAATGAATCGTGTATTTTGTTTCATTGCTATTTTCTATAAAATGCGTGTTACTTTGTTCTTAACTTTATTGCTTTTAGAACCTTATTTATCATTCATTCATCATTCACATGTTCATAAATCAATTATTCACAATTATTCACAAATCATTCATTCAAATGTACAGTCAATTATTAGTTTCAATAAATTTCTTCTTTTTGGCAGTGTGGTTCTTTTTTATGAAAAAACTTATGTTTCCCCTTATGAAAATGTAATATTGTGATGGAATAAAATTTTCTGTGATATTCTTTGAAACATGCTTTTGCAGAAAAACCAACTATGGATACAGCTCTGGATCTGGTACCATTCTGCTGTTACCGTTCTTGTTGCAGTAACAGTAGCGTGTGTTGAAAGATCTCATAGTGTAATATTATACAGCATTCTTAGTGCAGGTATGCCTTTGTTTATAGTTGTATATAAAACTAGTTTGATACGGCAATCATTATTATAATGTTATATTAAGCATGAATCATTCTAACTTTTATCCTCGATGATTTCAATTATTACTGTCGATAGGCAGCGAGGTTGGTTGCTATCTATGGTTATGGTTATTGTACATGGACGTCTTACTTAAGATAAAATGATAGTAAAAAGATAATAATGATTCTGATTTATTTTGTCTTTGAAAATGAGCGTTATAATGAAGTCATAATGCAACTAATGCTATAACTGGAGGAGCTAAACAACGTACTTTCTCTCCCGTATTTTCACCTAAAAAACGCGAAAAGTATTCAAATTTTCGAAAAAATGAACATGACATTATTTCAAAATATATCTTTAAGGAAAAGATTTCATTAAGTGAAAAACCTTATCTTTAATATTAAGTTGTAGGAACTCCGAAAATATTTTTAACTTTTGCAATTTTTCGAAAAATCACGGTTTCCAACAAACATGAGACTTGTACCATTCTCTTCAACGTCCATCGCACTATCCAACATCAAAAATTAATCAAAAACGATGGAACCATTGTTTTGAAAATTTGGAAAATGTCTCAGGGACTTCATGTAGAGTTCCCCCCCCCACACACACACACACACAAAATTGCAATATCGGTTTCAAATTTAAGGGGCAGCGACATTAGCCACATCAATTAGGGAATATCAATTTTGGAGAAAATCGGCCGAACGATTTAGCCGGTAGCGTTGTTCACAGACGGTAGACAGTCGGACGTTTCGCCGTCATTCGTTTTTCCCGCATCAAGGACTCACAAAACATGGATTCTGGCAACTCCACGTGTTCTCTGTTTTCTAAATTTCGCAACTGGATTTACCCACTTTTTCGTTCCTAGGGCACTGCAATAAGAGTTTTTCTGCCGAAAATTCCCAGTTTTTTCGTGCAGCATTACATAATTTTCTCTCTTCTCCGGAAGAAGTAATAAATGCATTGTAGCACAGGTGCTATAATTTCACTTCATATAATATCCAAGAGCGCTAATCAAACCAATATTGCATCGTCGTAGATAAATGAACTTACGTATCGAATGTTTACTTTTAGCAATTTTAAGAGTGGACAACTGTCATTTTTGTCTAAAGCAAGAATTAAGTCAATTTTAACTTTGTATAACAGATACAGATAGAAAAGACTGGGTTATTTTATTTTATTAACAATTAAGACTTTTGTAATTGAAGAATAATTTTAATGTAATATACTTCAGTAACATTCGGAATGCAAGAAAGCATTTGTGTCGTAAAAAAATTTCTTATATGAAAGTTGGTCGATTTTACCACTGTATTAGGGAGTGCTAAATGGTCAGTACTTCTACTTTCTGATAATTCAGAAATATTGTAATATTTTACTTTCATTCTAATCCAGACAACGAAGGCAGTTTATGAACATTATACTTTATCTCTAACAAAATTAGTACCACGTTTGGTAGTATTGCTCAAGTTAAGAGACATCGTAAATTGCATAGTTTAAAAGATCCTATGTTTCCAAAAAAAGAACATTGTTACAGCAAAAAAAACATTTTTATCCGGTGCTTTTGCGCTCTGAAATGCAGAACAAGTGACACGCTAAACGGCGAGCATATTAAGTGAATGTTTATTTATATATTTTTTACCATTACCGTATTAGAGAGCTTTCTCTTGGAGTGAAAGGGTGAAACACCTTTCCCCCCGAAAAATTCAACACAGCTTCAGAAAACTTGTTTCGACCTCTCGTTATCGCGACTGGGTCGTCTTGGCAGATGTTTTCGCGAGACACACCTTTCTACACCTGTACTTCTTCTTCATCTCTTCTTCTTCTTCATCTCTTCTTCTTCTTCATCTCTTCTTCTTCTTCATCTCTTCTTCTTCTTCATCTCTTCTTCTTCTTCATCTCTTCTTCTTCTTCATCTCTTCTTCTTCTTCATCTCTTCTTCTTCTTCACTGATTGATTAATGTTTTGGGCAAGTCAGCGGTTAAGGACATACACGAATTACAAGTAGCTTTTTTTAGCGCGGTAGGTGGCGGTGATCTGCTGGATGGCGAAATTCAGCATCAACCTACTCGTCGGCTTGCTATGTTTTCCGACCCAAGTATCTCCCACCAACAGGGTGGAGTGGGGGACAAGCTTTAATGTCACGAGAGGTCTCCCGGCATGTGTGGTAGTGCATGTAAATGTAAGTGTGTAAGTAAGGAGTGAGGATAGGACAGGGAAGAGGAAGGAAAGAACGTCCACAGTCAGTAGCTCGTTTGTTAGGGCAGTCCGTGTGACCGTCCGTTCGTCTTTCCGTCCGTTCGTCTGGCCGTCCGTTCGTCTGTCCGTCTTTGAACATGACCGCCTAAATTTTTGGAGGATTTTTTTCCAAAATGAATATTCCCGGTTATTCTGGCCAGACTCGTAGCTCTACGATTTAAAAAAAATTCATTTTGTGGGAAATTTACATGAAGCCGACGATACATTTTTGAAATTTCCAAAAATTGTCTTAAAATTTCTACATGATCGCATTTGTGAGAGAAATTGCTTCAAATAATTTCTTGTAAAGTTTTCCGAAATATCAAAAGTTAATAATGAAATTGAGTTTCAAAATTTTCAGAAACACTCAACGGCTTTATTTTAAAAAAGCCTTCAAATTTTCGAATGAAAATGTTCACACACGACGAGACTTTACTGTTCTTAAAATCGTCCAAAATATTCTTAAAATCGTATTTCAATTTTACTGTTAGGGATTTAAAAAATTAAGAAAACGTGAAAAAATGACATTAAGACACCAAATAGAGGGCAGCCAAAAATGCAGTGGGGCAAAACTGAAGAGAATCCAGACTGAAGAGTCAGGAAACTACCTAGAACTAAAAGGTCTGCAAATCTGTAGCATAACTAGTTTACATTTATATTTAATTACAATATTTACAAGCTTCATTTTAAAAATATTCTCTATTTCTATATATTCAAACCCATTGATGCAAGTATGATTGCTGCTCCTAAGTTAAAAATAGCAATGAAATGACTGCCCCACATTGTTGATTTAACTGTTTTTGAAATAGGAAAGCACTTCTGGTACCATGAACTGCCTTCATAAAGACAATTTACTCTCCCTTGTTTTTTCAGTGATTTCCTTCATTGTATGGTATCCTGTCTACGTTCATGGGAAACATCTTTCGAAGCAAGGCCCTGTACACCATGGATATCAAACAGCATATGACTTATTAGAAGATGTAGTACCATCCCGGCGGTCATCTGTGTAAAACGTATCAATGGAATGATGAAATATGTTGTAAAACAATAAGCAAGTGAAATTAGTGATTTAACAATAGCTAGGAGTGCAGGTTTGGTGACAAAATATTCTTCGATTCGAATTCCTCCCGCAAGCAATTATGGGTTGGGACAATGTGTAACAAAGAAACTGCTAAAGTTAGATAATTAAAATTGGAGAAAAACAATTATTGCAGGGTAAACTTGAATTGCAAATTCATAAAGAGGAAAGTAATAAAATGGTATGGCAGTATCAATCCAAGATTTGACAAAGTTTTGGGAAAATATACGTAGTGGAAAGAAATTTCAAACATCTGAAAGTGTAATTAAAAAAAAATTGTTAAGAGTAATGAAAATCGAAATTCGAAGTATACTAAGAACGGAATTTTCCCTTTTCATAATCAAAAGTGAGTAATTTTACGATGGTCTGATTTTGGGTTATCTGGACCCTAACTATAATTAATGCAATTCAATGTCCATTACTTGAACTCTCACCTTGTTTACTTTTAAATTATTTGTGGACTCATTTTAGCTATTTTTTACGGACATCCAAACAGATTTTTTTTATAAAATTCACTGTTATATTGTCTTACCACCTTAAAATTTTAGGTCATTACGACTGATTGAAGAGATTTCATCAAACTAAAGAGAAATACCCAAACAAGAACCTTTACATAAAAACTCCAATCTCATGTTATTATTTTTCTATATTTTTCACTCTATGAACTGTGCTTGCTCCTAAAACGGGAAACAATTATTTCACGTTTCATTTTCGAAATTAACTCTCTTACCATTCGTCTCGATATTTGTTGAATTTATTGATGAGATTGTCATATTAATAAATTGTAAATAATCATCAATGTTTAAAATAAAAAATTATGAAGTTGTGGTGGGAAGTTTTCAAAATCCTTTTTTTTTATCATTATTAATAAATTTATGGTTGCATCGACATCATTACGGACTAAACAGATTGATACATTTTTCAATTAAAATATAAACTTTTTAAATAATTTAATGAGAAAATTCTTATTTATATATCATTTTATGCAGTAACTAGCTATTGATTAAAACGGGCCCACAAACTATTCGTATTTTGATCTTTTCATTACAAATAATGAAAGAGCAGTATTTCGATTAAAATCACCATTTTTAAAAAAATATTTCCTTTTGAATATCACATTGTTGTTTAAATAGCATTAATCACCGATTTACATCAGTTGAACGTTTTTTTGCTCTCCTGTACAATTAAGTTTTCATGTCTTATCGATGGAGCTTGAACATGTAGGCAAATAGGCCCCTAAAAGCTTAAAAACGTGTAGGGAAACGGGCATTATGGTTGAATAATATTAAAGTTTGTGTGCGTTGAAATTCTGTCTTGTCTTAATCTTTTGACTGCACTTGAAGGTTTAAATACTTTTTCTCACTTTTTTGGCATTATCAGTATGAGTTGCAGTGTTTTTATGTTGTATGAAATATTTTGGACAGTTTACCACCTTTTCACAACACTGGCAAAAACATACATTTCCAGTCCACCGTGAATTTTCTCCATAAATCCACTCTTTTAGCAATGCACTTCCTGAAACACACTCTTTTGGCATTGTAGCAAGCATGCTTAACAGGAACAGCAAATTTAATGATCTAGCACGCCCCAAACTTCGAAGCCAATGCAAAACTATCGAAGAAAACTCCGCATATCTTGTGTTATTCTACCTTTTAAAAGAGAAAGATGCCGGGAGCGATATTTTTGAAGACAGTTGTGTTCTTTGGTAAGGAACAGGTAGCTCACTAGTCATTGCAAAGATCTGAATGACGAGAGCAATTTCCTGTTCTCTGGAGCCCCTGACGGACTTCGGCGAAATAGACAAGGCAAACCGGTGTCAAATTCTCAGTCTCTAAGCGGTATCCCTGCTCGACGCGTTACAAGCAAGAACACACAGGGCATAGAGCTTTTCGATCGGGGGCCGCCCTGGCAGATTTTACGGAGATGACACTCGTTTGGTAAAGAGTTACCATCAGTGATTTCTCAAAAAATGATTTTAGAAATCAAAATATAGTCAACAAAAAATATTAAAAATACGGAAAATTCAATATAGGCTCTTAACACTCGATTAGGCAATTATCTAAAATAGGTATTATAAAACGCTCACAAAAGCCATTTCTAATGTAAACATTGATAATGGGGTAAGTTGCTTAAAAATACATTCAAAGAAATAAAATAGGCAAAAGGGACATTGTCCGGAATCTACTTATCAGCTTATTCACCGGGATCAAAGAAATATCCTACAGCAAAATTTATTGCAGCAATCCTAATAAATGTCATCAAGTTTCATTACAGCTTTTCCTAGCTAATTTACAAAAAATATATGGTTTCTAATAAACGTTTGCAAAAAAAAACTTCTATTTCAAAAATATATTATGATTTTACATAGTTTGTACATACCACTATTACAATGTAATAAAATTATGAAATAATATATACAAAATGTACAGGACACACTTTCCACTTTCACTACATATACATTTCACTATATATACAAAATGTACAGGACTTACTTTCAAAAATAGTAAAAATGTCTACACATGCATTGTAGAAACACTATCAAACATTCACACTTTCCACTTTCACTACAGTTTCATTTCTATTATGTTATGTAGCATTTTCGCATTGCGAAGTAAAAGCCATAAATAAATTAAACCAATTTATTTCTATTATCAGGTAAAAAAGGAGATATTTTTCACTGGTTTTTATTACCTAATGTCTGTTTTGCTCAGTAAAAGTATCTCATTGCTATTGTGATTGCTATTGAGTCGGCAATATCCGAAAAAATTGACTAGAATTACTTATCAGGGATAAGCACACACTTGATATTGCGAACGTCTATTGAACTTTGACTCAAAGGTATTGTTTTTCTCCAGAAAGAGTCCACCTATCACTATCACTCATTAGCGCATATAAATACATACCATTAACTCCATTTTCTGTTTTCATCGCGTTGTATTCTTCGAAATCGTCCCGCCTGTGTTTGAAGAGGAGATTCTCACAATAGCAGATAACTCAGAGCTACACTTCACGATATCAAATCCTTCTCACGATTAAGGTTAATGAACAAACTTTTTGCACACGTAAATTCTTCATGCACACGTTTTCTTCCTAGTGGCGTAAATCAACAATAAATGATAGTCTCTTCAGAAACATCCCATGTGGATAACAACGAAACTTGTCTCCACGAGTACAATTTACCATTCCTCTTGTGACATTGCCGTGAGAGGGGGGTTGAGAAAGGAAGGCTGGATTCCAAAGCAAAACCTACACAAGGAAAGGAAAGGCAAGAAACGCCCTACTGAAAAACAGGTAAAAACTGTGGCGTTTGGGGAAAATGAGAGAAACTAAAAAGGAGGATTACGAGTCCGAAGGCATTTTGAGCGTAGAATACGTGATTCAATCATTTACTATTGTTACCGCTACTGGCAGACTGTCCTTAAAAATAGAAACTCACCCAACTTAGGGGCACTTTTAGAAAACGGCTTGACTGTTTGTCGCGGTGCCTTATGTCGTATTGAAACTCTAAATCTGGTGCCGTTATGGCATTGTTACAACATTGTTGTAAATATTTAATGCTTTTGACAGGCGTCTCCTCAAAATCACGACATTAGGTACTTCCAGAGATTTTTGTTTTATCTTACAAACATCCGAGGCGTCATCTACAAGTTTTTTTTGCAAGCCTTTATCTCTCCATCCCTCCCATTCCCCCGTATGGGTACAAATTCCTCTTCTACGCAAAATCTGACATGTTAGAAGGATTTAAGAGAAGGTAATAAAGTTAAGGGATCAAAACCTTGAACCTAGGAGGAGAAAGAACAGTTGGTATGCCGGTTGAAGACCGTCCAAATTATAAAACAGTTTTCAAGTTCATGCGCAATGTCGAAACTTACGACAGTATGAGATGCAAGCGATCTTCGGAGGTAGCCGGAGTAAAATCACTTTCAGTTAAGTAGAAGATCGAACGCTCCTCCCGTATTCAAATCTCTGGGAAAGAGCTCGTAGGGTGAGGGCGACTGCCAGAATGACAGCCAAGGCGGGGATGAGGAGGAGGCGGTGACTAGGACCGAAGGTTGTGGCTGAGAGGGTGGCGGGGGAAGGAGCGGGGGCACGGGAGGGAGCGGGAGCGAAGGCGGGAGCGAGAGCGGGGGCCCGGGAGGGAGCGGGGGCAGGAGCAGGAGCGGAAGCGGAAGCGGGCAGCTGGAGCGGGGGCGGGGGCGGGAGTGGGGGCGGGGGCGGGAGCGGGGGGCGGGGGCGGGAGCGGGGGCGGGGGCGGGAGCGGGGGCGGGGGCGGGGGCGGGAGCGGAAGTGGGAGCGGGGGCGGAAGCGGGGGCGGAAGCGAGAGCGGGGGCGGAAGCGGGGACATGGGAGGGAGCGGGGTCAGAGGCAGGAGCAGGAGCGGGAGCAGGGGCGGAAGCGGAAGTGGAAGTGGAAGCGGGAGCGGGAGCGGGCGAGACTACAATGGTCACCTGCTGCGGCGGTTTGGGGAGAATACGGACATTGACAGGGGGCGGTGATATGGCAGGAGTGCTGACGAGAAGGCAATCACGCATCACCGTCGACTCTGAGCACGGGCAGGACTTCATCACAGTTTGACAAGGCGAACCGGAACTGACACCGGTTAGGGTAGTGGGTGCTATTCTGCGCGAAGGCTGCAGCCGTGATCGGTCTCATGAAATGCGGCCTACGTGGCGGCTGCGTACTCACGCTCTCAGGCGGGGCTTGTCAGACGAATTGTGCCACTTTAAATTTGTCTCCGCAACACCGCTTCCACATTGGATGAAATAATGCGTCGACGACGTACTCACAACCAGCTCCAGAAAGAATCGCACACCCTCTGTGCAGAAGGGATGGAGTCCTTCGCAGGGGCTCTGCCAGAGCGCCGCCAGCAAGGCGTTCACAGGTGGGCGCGAATCCGGCTGAAACCCCGCAGTAATGTGGTCGACTCTGGCAGAGAGGTCCCCCCTCGAGGGGAGGGGAGCGCTGCTACTGCTCGACGGAGGCGCACTCGCAGCAGAAGGCGACGGCGCGCTCCTCCCACAGCCAGAGCTCCGCGGGGGCGGTGCGCGAGGTGGGCGTGGCGGGGGCCGGGCCCAGGTGGGCGACGCCGCTGCCGCCGCCGGCGGGCCTGGCCACGGGCGGGGGCTCGGACGCGCACTTACCCGGCACGCGCCGCAGCACCTTCACGAAATGAATAAAATGAATAAACTAAATAAACTAAATAAACTAAATAAACTAAATAAACTAAATAAACTAAATAAACTAAATAAACTAAATAAACTAAATAAACTAAATAAAATAAATAAAATAAATAAAATAAATAAAATAAATAAAATAAATAAAATAAATAAAATAAATAAAATAAATGAAATAAATGAAATAAATGAAATAAATAAAATAAATAAAATAAATAAAATAAATAAAATAAATAAAATAAATTTAAAAAATGATCCCCTATGATTGTCTGAAGCAAATCTTACAAAAGTCAGCCAGTTCTAATACGAGTTATTACGACAAGTGCCCTAGCAATCAATGGCCCATTATTAAATTAATTTGCGTAGTATAAGTAACAATACACAAATGATTGAACATGATCTAATATTGATATTAGTTCCAATCTTTATATTAGAACGAATCCATGACATCCTGTTAACTATTACCAACATCAGTATGTCACCTTTCGCTGGACAAATGGACATATTTCAACAACAATAATAGTTCATTGAAAGTTTTATAATATGGATGAAAGGTCTGACAATCTTGATGCCGTAACATGCTTATTATTATAATACTTGAGAGATAATGGAACTTTTGCGTAACGGCATCGTTGGATAACTCTCCCACCTCGTATTGCAATTAGATGATTTATGGTATTTATATTGTAAAATTGGTGGCAAAACTCCCGCCATTGGACCTAGTCTTTCATCTGTTTGGAATATTTATTACAATAATGAATAACAGGGAGACGGAGTTCTCATAATGGCGAAAACGAGGGGCTGAGGATGTTGATCCGAAAGACAGTTCTCACAGCATTTTTGTAATTTTATTAATAACTTCGAATTATCAATTAATTTAAAAAAGTAGTCAGAACTGCATCCAGTGTTTAAGTGAATGCTCAACGAGACGTTCTACGATATTTATAATTTTTGTAAAATCACTTTTGTGGGAATTGTGAGATAATCTGAAGATGGATGATCAACTTATCACGATGTTTTGTCACATAACACTACCAATACTCGTAATGATAATAATAATAATTTATTAATAATACTAAGTTTTTGAATAAGACAAAAACTGAAGAAGTGAACGTCATTATTTCCACTCAGGGCAGATGTTACAATTTGAAACAATTCCAAACTCCAAATTTTGACCTAACTGGACTTGCTTTCCAGCCACTGATTTATTTAGTATTCTCTCGTTATTACAAAGTGCAATTTATCACGAATCTCTCGTTACGGCGGTTCCAATCAATATTCGGCGAGTACTGGGCGAGAGTGGCTTGCTACTCGTACATGACAAACGACGAATATTCGGTGCTCGCCCTTCCCACCACGTGTCGGACGCATCAAAGGAGGCGAACATTCGCCGACCAGCTACTCGCCACTCGCGACTGCACAAGGGCAGCAAAGCTCGCCACTCGCGACTGCACGAGGGCAGCAAAACTCGCCACTCGCGACTGCACGAGGGCAGCAAAACTCGCCACTCGCGACTGCACGAGGGCAGCAAAACTCGCCACTCGCGACTGCACGAGGGCAGCAAAACTCGCCACTCGCGACTGCACGAGGGCAGCAAAACTCGCCACTCGCGACTGCACGAGGGCAGCAAAACTCGCCACTCGCGACTGCACGAGGGCAGCAAAACTCGCCACTCGCGACTGCACGAGGGCAGCAAAACTCGCCACTCGCGACTGCACGAGGGCAGCAAAACTCGCCACTCGCGACTGCACGAGGGCAGCAAAACTCGCCACTCGCGACTGCACGAGGGCAGCAAAACTCGCCACTCGCGACTGCACGAGGGCAGCAAAACTCGCCACTCGCGACTGGAAGAGCGATTGCCGAATGTGTGGAACCACCTGGAAGCGAACACCAGCTCATGGCGTGGCCGCACGCACCTTGACGGCGAAGGCGCGCGGCCGGCACTCGAAGCGGTCGTACCAGCAGCGCCGCTCCGCGCACTCCACGGAGCGCAGGAAGCGCGGGAAGTAGTCGGCGCCCAGGTCGGACCACAGCACGCGCCCCTCGCACGCCCACGGCGTCGGGTTGAAGGCCGGCTGGTGGCGCGCGCGGCGCCGCAACGGCGCTCCTGCAAACAAACACATAACAATAACAATAACAATGATAATAACAATGATAATGATAACAGTAACAACATCAACATCAACATCAACATCAACATCAACATCAACATCAACATCAACATCAACAACAACAACAACAATAATAATAATAATAATAATAATAATAATAATAATAATAATAATAATAATAATAATAATAATAATGAGAAACTGGCAACCTCAGAACTACATGCAGCAATAATTGAAGTAGATACTAAATTATCGCCTCTTAACCTTAACAACAAACAGCTGGACATTTCATCGCGGGTTACAGACAATAACTGCAAAATAGACATGTGGTCAATAAAGGAACTCCATGGCAAATGATCTCAAACAAACTCATGTACACTCAAAAGCCTGAAACACTTGGCTATAATACGGTGATCTATTTGGCGAAACAGAAAGGTTCATAGTCGCCATACAGGATCAAGTGATCAACACTAAAAGTCACAGAAAACATACCCTCAAACAAACAATAGATGACAAATGTTGATGACAACAGTTGAGAGCATACAGCACATCACATCAGAATGCAAATTAATGGCCCATACAGATTACACCTAAAGGCACAATCAAGTTACAAATATTATTCACCAGAAACTAGCGGCAAAATCCAACCTACAAGAAATGACCTGCTCATATTACAAATATGTTCCCGATACTGTACTTGAAAATTCAAACTAAGCTGTACTATGACAGAGAAATTATTACAGATAAAACTATTCATCATGACAGACCAGACATAACTTTCGTAGACAAACGGCAAAAGATTGGCTTCCTGATTGACATAACTGTTCCACAAACAGTTCATGCAGAAAAAATAACAAAGTATACAGAACTAGCAGCTTAAGTCAAGGCACTATGGCATCTTCAAAAAGTTCATATTGTTACTCTGGTCATTCCGTGCACAGGAGTTATACCAAATAACATCCATAAAAATCTGGAACTTTTTCAAAGGCCAAAATATACATACAAAATTATGCAAAAATCAATTATCTTAAACACATGTAGGATTGTTCGAAAAGTCCTAAATTGTAACGAAACATTAATTGACCCGTGTCTTCGTTATTAACCCGTGCCGTGTGCCGTGGGACGGAGGGACTGGGACGAAAAGATCGCGGGTTCGAGTCCCGCCTCGGGCATGGGTTTGTGTATGTCGGTGTGTGCCGTCCAGTCATCCTTCATTATTATTATTATTATTATTATTATTATTATTATTATTATTATTATTATTATTTTATCATCATCATCATTCTATCTTCCATCCTCCCAGGACTAACAACCCTGGGGTATAAAGATCGGATTCAGCCTAATGCTGATCCCTCTAATTAGTTACATGCAAGACTTGCATTGTGTTAAAATGATACTGAGCCCGTGCAAGTGCGTGTCCTGCGGGGTCCAAGATGGCCTATTCATGCGCAAAAAAATATAAATAAATAAAAAATAAAATAATAAACCTGATACGTGGCACAGACGGTTGCGTGAGAGCGCATGGGGATGCGATCAGAGTTTTACGAATGAAACAATAGACAAATAAAGGTCGACATTGTATGTTCATGTAAATCATATGAAGATGTACGAATGTATCTACTGTATATTCTTTAAGATGTTGATATTGAGATTTGTTAATTTTGCATTGTTTACTCAGACAATAATTGAATCGTTTATTTCAGAAACCCGTCAAACGCCAAATTTGTCATGTCGAGAAAATTGAGAAAAAGTGTCCCTGTTTTTCCGATTTCAAAATATTTTTTTTATATTAAAGCAGTTAATAAATGAATATTTTTCAAGTTAATATAGAATAAGCGATGGGTCTGTCCTCATAGAACAATATTCCACCGCTAAAGCGCATTTTAAATTTTGGCGTTTGACGGGTTTCTGAAATAAACGATTCAATTCTTACTCTGTTTACTCTGACGATTACTGATATTCGATGCGACTGAATTGTACAAGTGTACTCCTCAGTTCGGTAGTTATATAATATTCTAAAGAGTAAGCATGTACTTGCCCGATCCTGTATTTTCGCATGGACAACTTAACGTGGGAGTAATAAGCTTCTAATGCTTTTGTGACCATCAAATAAAGGGAAAAGCTATCATGCGAGGTTGTCTAATTACTTGAAATATTGTTTTTAAGGAATTGCAGAGAATTGCTCCAAGAAAATCTGTCAATAATATTGAATAATCCTTCATTCAAAATTTGTTTCAATTTTATTATTTGTTATTTTCCATATTCTATAAGTAAATTACAAATTAACTTTATACATTTTTTAACAAATAAAAACATTTCGTTAACAACTTTACCTATCAATATGGAAATTAGAGGATAGCGAAAATAATGGAGTTGAACATAAAAAAGTCACGGGAGTTCTCACACGGGAGAGCTACTTTCACTATTTTATCGTTCCACACGTAAAAAATACAAGATAGTAGTATTATCATTAAACAAATATGGAAACTGCGCAATATTATCAAATTCAAGGTTAGTGTTGTGTAGGTTGACTTCCCTGATGTGATAAGACAATCTATCGGGAAAAGCTTCAACTATTTGCATATCGTTGAATTGTAGGCAATGACTAACATTATTCCATTTCTGAGTTCCTAAAACCGAGGTTTAAGCAAACATTCTTTAGCGTAATATTTTTCACTTGTTTATCTTCAGAATCAGAGTTGATATAAATTATATTGCTGTTATGGAGAGGTGGAACAAAGAAATTCTATAATAAAATATTGAAATAAGAGTTATAAATGAAAGAATCTAGGAATGATACAAAATCACATACTTCTTAGCATTATTTGTTACTTCTCCAATTTTCAAAAATTCAGAATTCAACAAATAACAAACCTACTCCGTTTTTATTAGCGTACTTTGCTCTACCAGGAAACAAATAGATAACATATTTGGAGTAATTTTTAAAAAATCTTTTTAAAATTTTCTTTCATGCAAATTACGCAAAAACTTAATCATTTAAAAACAAATATGAGCTTATTTAAATACTCATCTTTAAAGAACAGAATTTCCCCCCCCCTCAAAAAAATTATCTTCAATATCGTGATCATAGGAAGACGCCAGAAAAAAATTGAACATCTGCAATTTTCAAAAATTTAGACAATAAAAAAATTAGTCCAGCCTTATTTTTTTATAAGCTTAGGCTGCGCTTATCATTCTGAGAAAAAGTTAGGGAAAATTTTTAAAATGTTGTTGGGACGTCATGAATCCCTCAAAATCCAATAACAATTTCAAATTCGAAAGGTCACAACATTAGTCAGATCGAGCCGGGAACATCAATTTCGATGTAATTTCGATGGTTGTACGCGTACGGCAAGTAGATTCTGTCGTATGCGAACCGCAAAGTCAACACCACATAAAACAATTATAACCCGACCAAGCGCAGTGCAGGATTCGCGATGAGGGCAGCACTGCGTTTTGTTTTGCTACGGAGGCAGAGCTATTGGTTCACTCAGCGCAACTGAAAACAAGCACTGATTTAATATTATTCATGTCTTCCGGGCTGATAGGCCATGGTCCAATTGGCTTTGAACTGCCAAACGTTTCGCCCACGACTGAGGTGGGCGTCCTCAGTGGCGACTGACTGGCGACTGACTGGCGACTGACTGGCGACTGACTGGCGACTGACTGGCGACTGACTGGCGACTGACTGGCGACTGACTGGCGACTGACTGGCGACTGACTGGCGACTGACTGGCGACTGACTGGCGACTGACTGGCGACTGACTGGACGACTGACTGGCGACTGACTGGCGACTGACTGGCGACTGACGCCTCGGCCCATCAGTCCACGGCCCATCAGTCCACGGCCCATCATCCCGGAAGACATAAATAATATTGACTCCGGCCGTGAAAGCCTTCAATGCTTTATAAGCACTGATTTATTTAAGCCGAGATTTAACATCCAGATTCTCATAAAATACAAAGTTATGGAGATGTGTTTCAAATCATTAATGAGTGATCAAATTATTAAGTGCTTTTTATGTGATTAACGTAATGTTTCTATGGAACATTATCTGATGAAAAATAATCAGGCTGATTAAATTATTAATTAGCAATAGATACAAGGTAATTCAAAAAAGTTTTATTATTTTGGAACATGAATGCATCATTGCGCTAACGCGCGGCGCAGCTTTCGCCGTTGTTAGTTCTCAGATGCGCCAGTCTCTCTTCAGGGCTACACTTTGCTTAGTCGGGTTATAGGTTCTACATAGTAAACAAAACAGGGGTGACATGAATCAACATAGCTTCCGCCTCGCATGTTGGGAATGTTCCCAAGAGTATGCCCTTTCACGTTTCCATGTATAATGAACGCATCTTATACGAAATCGCACCGGAGAAGGTAGCTTCGGGCATCAACTGACTTCACTGCAGTGCACCTGACTGGGAGGTCCTGAGTTCGAGACCCAACGATGGTAGAATTTCCGACACTGACTTGTCAGCTAGGTCGAATTCAGTCGCTTTCTGGATGAGAATTCTAGTGGCCGGCTGATATGATCGATAGTTCTCCGTGGTTTCTCCTATCAATACCAGGCGAATGCCGAAGCAGTACCCTACCAAACGGGCCACGGACCGCACGCGATCTTTCCTTCCTCTTCCCTGTCCTATCCTCACCCCATACACTAACATGCACAACACTACTACACATGCTCGAAGACCGGTCGGGAGCTTAGAACTTGTTCCGGCTGGGGCAGTGCTCTGCTGGTGGGAGATACCTGGTTGAGGAAAAAACCGCTAGTCGTCGGTAGGTCGTCGCCAACCCGCCGGGGAAGATCGATCACCGAAGATAAACATGCACTATATTCACAGGACTAATTGCTTTAGCCGTTGACGCGCCCGGAATCACTAACAATCAATCATACGAAATCGTCTTTGGCGTATTTCTTTCGTTGTCTCATCTGACACTGGCAATCAAGTCTTCGTACACGGCGCTTCAAGGTCACGAGCTGAAAGGCGAGAAGGATGCTGACACCCCATCGAGAGCTTCGTTACGACTAAAGTTCGGGTATTGGAGCTCCTAATTGGATGGTAGTGTCCCCCAACTCTCTGATTAGCTCGTGACCTTGAAGCGCCACTACAGTTAAATCTAAGTTTAGTGATGTTGAAGCTCCCTATTGGAGCATGCCTTCCCCTCTTCGTACTTGACCTTTAGGTGCCACTCCGAATTACCGACAGTGGCTCCTCAAAGCCACAAGGTGGATGAAAAGGGGGGGCAGTCATCCAATCGGGAGTTTCATTACGATTTAAATATTTGACATTGGAACTACCGATTGCATGACAATGCCCCCTCTTTCCATCTCGTAAACTTGAGGCGCCTCTACCACCACCGTAAATCGAAGTATACTTGGGTTTTTCAAACCAGGCCGATGACGGTTCATCAGCTGTTACGGTGTCATCCAACTAAACGTCAACACGGTGAAGGTCAACCGAACTAAAACATCTTCACGGTGACGTCACTGTGGTGACGTTTAAGCTCCCGATTGGACGAAACCGTAACAGCTAATCACCTGTCATCCTCCAGAACAGAAACCCAGACACAGGTTACAGAAACCCAAGTATATATACTGCGGTTTTAACTTTGCTGCATCTGACATAACACGTCACTACAGTGACGTCATATGGTGGCGTTCGGCCTTCCAATTGGATGACACCGTAACAGCTGATTTACTTCAACCGCAGCTCTGTAAAAACCGCATTACAACTCCTGATTCTGCCTAATAGTGTATTGATTGATTGATTTTTTCGTGTTTCCGGGCGCGTCAATAGCTTTGGTCATTAGTCCTCCTAGTGTAGTGCATGTTTTCTTCTCGGGAGATGGCGGTGATCTTCCCCCGCTGGATGGCGAGATCTGGCGCCGACCTACCGTCGGCTAGCGGGGTTTCCCCACCAGCGGGGCACCGCCTCAGCCGGGACAAGCTCTAAGCTCCCGACCGGTCTCCCGAAATATGTGGTAGTGTAGTGCATGTTAGTGTAAGTGAGTGCGTAAGGTGAGAGGATAGAACAAGGAAGAGGAAGGACAGATCGCGCGCGGTCCGTGGCCCGTTTGGTAGGGTACTGCTCCAGCATTCGCCTGGTGTTGATCGGAGAGACCACGGAAAACTACCGATCAAAGCAGCCGGCCGATAGAATTCTCCTTCAGACAGCGACAGAATTCGACCCAGCTGAAAAGCTAGTGTCGAAATCTCTGCCGCCGTCAGGTCTCGAACCCTGGACCTCCGGGTCAAAGGCGCTGCAGTGACATCAGTTGATGCACTGAGCTACCGATCCCGGTCCTAATAGTGAACATAGTGTAGTGAAGTGTGGAATGAATGTTTGAATGAATGTGTTTGTAAATACAGGTTAAGTATGAGAGAGTGAATGAAAATATAAAAGAAGAAATCAAGAACAATTGCAAGAGCTTTCAAAGAAAATATATTCAAAAATTTGTTTATATTAATCAACGTTCGCGTAAAGTGGCATATGTATGTAGATTTAAGTTTAAGTCAAGTTACATTTATATTATTAGTTTATTTAAAATATTGCCCTCCCTTAGCTCTACAAGCAGAAATGCTGGAGCATTTTGTATACCAATATTATGAATGAATTCCCGCCTCGCCAGGGGAAAATGAAAAAAAGCTGATTCTGCCTACCAGGGTCACTCACCTTGCTGGGCGATTCTGCCTACTAGGGCCACTCACCTTGCTGGGCGAGGTGGAGCGCGGCGAGCGCACTGGCTGCCGTGGCCTTCGGCGCGGGCGCGTCCGTCTGCTCGCCTGGCTGCCGCAACCAGGCGGCTGAGTCGCCCAGCAGCGCGCGGTGGTCGGCGGGCACCGCAAAGCCCTCTGCGTCCTCCTGCAGCTCCCCATCGGCGTCGTCGCCCGCCTGCGCCGTCCCGTTGGGCCGGCTGCGGTCGGACCGGCCCGACTGCAGCGACGGCGGCTGCTCCACCGCCATGTAGCGCCTGCCAAAAACGATCAACGAGTCATTTCTTCGTTTGATTGATTGATTGATTGATTTGATTGATTTTTTCGTGTTTCCGGGCACGTCAACTGCTTTGGTCATTAATCCCGTTAGTGCAGTGCATTTTTTTCTCGGGAGATGGCGGTGATCTTCCCCCGCTGGATGGCGAGATCCGGCGCCGACCCACCGTCGGCTAGTGAGGTTTCCCCGAACCATGACTTTCCCACCAGCGGGGCATCACCCCAGCCTGGACTAGCTCCAAGCTCCCTACCGGCATTCCGGAATATGTGGTCGTGTAGTGCATGTTAGTGTGTGTGTAAGGGGAGACGATAGGACAAGGAAGAGGAAGGACAGATCGCGCGCGGTCCGTGGCCCGTTTTGGTAGGGTACTGCTCCAGCATTCACCTGATGTTGATCGGAGAAACCACGGAAAACTACCGATCAAAGCGGCCGGGCGCTAGAATTCTCCTCCAGACAGCGACTGAATTCGACCTAGCTGAAAAGCTAGTGTCGAAAATCCTGCCGTCGGGAGTGTAACCTAGGACCTCTAGAGGTGCTGCAGTTGACATCAGAGTCAAAGGCGCTGCAGTGACATCAGTTGATGTACTGAGCTATCGCTCCCAGTGATTTCTTCGTGTTTTTGCGCCGCGCCACTGGTATCGTCATTTTACGTGTTGTGGGTGTCATATCCCCTGAAGGCGGCGGTGGCGCTACCCGCTGGAATACGAGATACGGCGCCGACCTTCACTGAATTTGCAGGGTTTTACGTCTAGGTATCTCCCGCAATGAGGCACCGGTCAGGCGGGACAAGCTCCGAGACGGGACTAAGCACCCGACTGGTCCCTGACCTGTCAGGTCGCAGGCTTCCTCAGGGCGGTGACAGTCACTGCCCTGAGGAAGCTTGCGACATGGCAGGCGAAACGTCGGCCTCTCCGTCAACAACACGGCGTCACCCGGGCAGCCAAGAAGACGGGTTTTAACATCTTTATCTACGGAAACAACCATCAATTCGAATGTTCTTGGCTGTCCGAGAGACGCCGCGTCCAAGGCACACGTGCCGACGTTTCGGCCGCCATTCTGCGACCTTCCTCAGGGCGACATTGAAAATGGTGACGAATTTCGAGAAAGGAAGTCAGGACGTCCTCATCTCTGCACCGCTGAAGGAAAGCGAGCTGGCTCAGCTTTCGTTTCCGTTTGTCTCGCAGGGTAGAGAACTGACGAGTGAGTTTGAATGTTTCGTCCTTGTAGAGGATGGTCAAGTGAGAACGTAGGCTTCCGCGGCTGGACTCAGAATGTTCTTGCCTGTCAGGGAGGCGCCCCGCATACAAGGCACAGGCGCCGACGTTTCGGCCGCCATTCTGCGCCCTTGTGTTACGCCCTAAGGAAGGTCGTAGAATGACGACCGAAACGTCGGCACCTGTGCTTTGAACGCGGCGTCTACCGGACAGCGAAGAACGTTTTGATTCCGGCCGCGGAAGCCTATGTTCTCAACCATCAATTCATCGCAAGACAAATGTTAAGAAAAAGTTTGTTAAGAAAACGTTAAAGAAATGTTTGTTAAGAAAAAGACATGGCGATGTACCAAAATCCGATTCAAACAATTTAGAATAAAAATAACTCATTGGTTTTGAGAACAGTTATTATTTGTAATATTATGAATAGTACAATTAGAAAAATATATATTAGATAATTTAAACTTTTTTCTGGCTGCCACCAAATGAAACTTCTCCGGTAATCATATTTACTAACAATATGAAGGTGTCGCCTCTGGGAGTCAACGCGCCCACTTCCTCACTGAACAACATTTCCTTAGGTATCTTACCTTCAGGAGAATTACTTGCATCCATCTTTCTCGAACCACGGTATAAAAGTATTGTTTAAATAGGAACATCGCAAGTATCGCCCCACATTGTATCGTGCTAACGTGCCGCAGCAATAGAATTCATTTGTTTACTATGGCAGTAATGTATACATTTTCGCATAAATCGTGAGATTTTGTAATGATCGATGAAATGCTAAACATACCACGAAATGTTACAGTGTTATAACTGCCTCGCTACGCTCCACCTCGATTTTTAACTTTTGGCCGCTGCAGTAATAACACTCATAATATTAACAAGTATATTAATAGTTATGACATAGACAGACTTTATGTATATTTAAACTTCTCTTATGTCTGTCCACTTTCATGGCATTTTCAATTGACTTCATGGCCCTCAATTTGAATGACAGTTGAAATTGAAAGAATGAAATTCCAGGACACAGTTTTGTATTTTTATTGAAATACTCGTAACATTGTCAGTTCCAAAAGTGATGTTTGGTCACGTTTCGAGAGATAGTTTTGGTTCCCCTTTCATCAAGAAACCACAGATATAAATTGCGCAACTTTTTAGAAGTAATGAAACTATAACAATGTTTCTAAAAAGTCACTAGTTCAATGTTGTACTAATCGCCAATTACTTTCATACTGTTCATTGATACATCTACGTTCCCCCGTGACATGTGATGTAACGATTGAATATAGTCAGGATCGACCGTGACAATATCCTTCACAGGTAGAACATTTCTTATACAAATACGAGAAGAGAAGACAGAAATATATAAAGAAAATACAAACCTTCTAAAAGAAAATACAAACCTTTCAAATGAAAATACTACGTATGTCTGTAAATACCCCTCGATTCATTAGAAACACACAATTACACTAAGAATTATGCGCAGAAATTATCCGTTAAATAATACTCAAACATACACATTTCCTTGTTCACGTATTTACATTATATACCAATAACTGTTCATTACAACCTTGGTTCATCAACAATATCCCGAATCAAAAATAGATTTGACAAATATTTAATCCAATTGGCTACCCTCCGCATAAATCTTTCTAAAAACTAATAATCAATGCAAGGAAGAAATAATAAAACTTATTTGAAAAAGAGCTAACAATAATGAGGAACTCGTTGGACTTCCCTTATTTCTATATATCTAAGGAAAGTAATTTATGAATATTTGATATATATTATTGCTGTTATTTACTTTTGCATCTTTGTGATTTGCGTTGTTATTTACATGGAAATAATCCGGTTAAAGTAGTTATGCTGGCCTGAGGAAATAAAAATTCAAAAAAACACATGCACAGCCCACCAAGATCTACACCCCAAACCCCAATAGATTGTTAATGAGAGTTGATCAAAAGTGAAGTATACAGAAGAGCCGATTGCATGAGACTTAACGGCCGGTTTCAACAAATAATTTTTAATTATAACTTCGTAATCGGGAGAGGTGACTCAGTGCATCAACTGATGTCACTGCAACGCCTCTGACCGGGAGGTCCTCGGTTTCGAGTCCCGATAGCGGCAGGATTTTCGACACCAGCTTGCAGCTTGTGAGCTAGGTCGAATTCAGTCGCTCCCTGGAGGAGAATTCTAGCGGCCGGCTGTTCTGATCGGTGTTTTCCGTGGTTTCTCCGATCAACACCAGGCGAATGCCGGAGCAGTACCCTAACAAACGTGCTATGGACCACGCGCAATCTTTCCTTCCTCTTCCTTGTCCTATCCTCACCCCCTTACACACACACCTACACTAACATGCACTACACTACCACATATTCCGGGAGACCGGTCGGGAGCTTAGAACTTGTCCCGGTTGGGGTAGTGCCCCGCTGGTGGCAGATACCTGGTTGGGGAAAAACCCGCTAGTCGACGGTAGGTCGGCGCCGGATCTCGCCTTCCAGCGGAGGAGGGGGAGATTGCCGTCATCTCCCGATGAAGAAACATGCACTACATTTATGGGACTAATGACCGCGTTAGTTCACGCACCGGGAATCTCAATCAATCAATCATTATAATTTAGAAAAAAGTCATCTTTAATTTTAAGACTCGTTTTAAGACGCGTTTTCAGTCGTGCTTTTGTTGTTCGTCGTTTCACCGCCCTCTTTAAAGCAATGCTTAGTGAAGTGTAACTTAAATGTATCCGAGAGTTGGTTGGCAATGGGCTGGACGCCGATGAACCAGTCAGTGATCACAACCTACCTTGTTTGTTTTGATTCTGCTTTGTACTTCGGTGCAAAGACGTTTTTTTAAAATTGATGTTTTTAAATGGGGTAAAGATAGAGAACTGCGAAATGTTCATCTTCGGAGAAAGAAGTGCTCATCGAATGTATTAGTAATCAAATTTATTCATGTGCGGAAACAATCAATTAAATAAATTTCCTATATAAATTTAATGCGAATTCATTAATCGAGAATGTATTTTATTCAAACTTAGTGGTGTCTGCTTTAAGAGACGAGTGTACAAAACTGTTTTTTTTTCGAATGCGCAATGTTTTGAAAGCTTTAAATAATCAGCAGATTTTAAGCATTAAAGTGAAATATCCTAAGGTGTAAAAAATATTACCACTCCCGAATACTATTTCAATTTTGCTTCTTAATTCACTCAACATTGTCCAAAAAATAGGTTATCTAACATACTGAATTAGTAAGAAGGAATACTAGTAAATGAAATATTAATATATGGTAAAGCTATCAAATTTCAAATTTTAAAAATCCATAACAGTTGATTATTGCAACTCTTGAGTAAATTGTAAACTCAGACTCTGAACGAAACGAAAGCTGAGTCTCTATGGATATAGAAATAAAAAATACGAACAAGAAACCAAATTCTCTCTGTGGCGAAAAGTACAAACGAGAACATCTTACGATTCAGTTCAGGTCAATAGACGACTTCTTAGGTTACACCCTAAATAGTTTTGGTATAGAAAATATTGTACGATACGAACACTATGTCACGAAATAATTTGTCTTCTTGATGAGGAAAGAGCTCAAAAGGTGAGAAATAAACGACTGAAAAATATATTAACCAATAAATCCTGCTCCTGTGCAGTAAATGGAAAGTGTAAAGAAGACGAAACATATTCTTGCCCACCAAACATTCATAAACTTTACTACACATCAAATAACAAAACTTCGAATGTAAATCTGTGGAAATCGATAACTGCGCACCTTTTACTCGATACAAAACACTATAGTTTGTTGTAGTTTTTTTTTTTTTTTTTTTTTTTTTTTTTTTTTTTTTTTTTTTTTTTTGGTGAGGGGGGTATCTTGTCTCTGAACCCGTTAACAAATCGACACCCAACGTCATGAGATCAAAAATCGAACGTGAAAATGCCAAAGGGGACCTCACGGGAACAAGGGAATTTTTGCTCCTTAGTTTCAATATGCGGAGTTCAACTTCCTAACAATTTACTCTTACTTTCGTACGTTTTTTTTTTTTTCGAAGTTTATTTTAGGGAATGGGCATGTTTAAAATGTATTCCAGAAGAATATTTTGCATAACGAAAGTTTGAGAATTTGAACTTTAAATTTCGCATTTACCCTAAAACTTAAACGGTATTTTTTTAAAAACTGTTCCAAAAGTTTCAACGAAAGACTAACTTTTACTCTTCTTTAACATTCTTAAAGTAATTTTTCAGTTCTGCCATGAAGAAACCGAAATTTTGAGAATTTTTTTTAAAAAATGCTCTTTGGACGGCGATAGATGGCAGCTGAAAAGAGGATGGGGCAAGACCGAAAAGCTAGCCCAGATGTTACTGCTATAACACAGAAACCACAAATTTCACAGGAGTGAATAAAACCAGATAAACATGACAATGAATAAACAGAGCGCGATAACTTGTCACGCTAAATCGATTAATCAACTCATTAGTACGAAGTTATTCTTCGAATTATAATTTCAATATTGAAGGACTCGTAAAATCAAAATATACTTTTTACATTAGACTGGTACTTACTTCATGTTTTTGCTTTCTCGTCTGTTCCTGTGCGACATTTAAACGGCTCAAAATAAGATGGGCTGATAGATGGCTCCCAATTGCTGTCATTTTTTTTATTTGTTGTAGCCCTTGAATCAAAACGTTCACTTTGTATACCTTGTAAACTACTCCACGTGGGTACTCCACGTTCCAAACAAGATTCCTTCAATCGTTAAACATTAAAAGCATTAAAAAAAACATTAAAAGCTATTTTGTTAAACAATATCACTACACAGTATCTAATTAATGTTAAGTTTTTGGCAGGTGCGTTCACTTGAGCAGGGTTCAGGAAGTTTTCGCTTCGTGAAACCATATTGCCACGTACTCGCGGATCTCATTGGACGACGGTTTCAGCGGGAGGTCTATCAGAAATTTAAACGCCAAATTCAGACGTAGTTCATTTGTCAAAGCACGCTGCCGCTAGGTTAGGTTACCTCACCCGTGGAGACCATAGAGCTTCAATATGAAAATAGTTATTCAAATGTCTTCCTAGGGTTATTCTCTTATTCTCTGATAAGATAACAATAAATATTTGTATCAAGGAAGACATTTTATCGAAAAAAGACTTGTAATAAACCATGTTAAAATACGTATCCACGAGTTATTTACTAACTGCTGAAACTTGCATAGCAGTGTAGTTAAAAGGCACGAGATCTGAAACTAATGCCGTCGAAAATTCTTTTAATTAGAGGTTTACGACAATTCTGCAAGTGAGTTTCTCAAAATACAACAGGATTTAGACATTTCATGTCTCACCACTCACATCTAAATAAAGATGAAAGTAAGTACAATTTGACAAAGACAACTAGACGAGAAGTTATGAACAAGTGCTGCACGTTTCTCGTCGGTAAATAAGTCATACTTTTGCGGATTGTTAAGCGTGTAATGTCTCACTGGATTACACTTTCTAATATGATTAAAATTTTATAGCAAAGCAACATTACATTTTGTCCAAAAAATAATAAATTATTTATTCATTTTTAAATACCACCAAGCTAGTAGTGCGACAGGCGCTTACTTCATTTTCCCAGATGTCCACAAAACTTTCGCGATGTCAAAAAGGGTAAAACTGAAACGTAACCTTCGCGACATCTAACAATCTCTTGGAGCATATCGCTCCAGCTTCCACTCCGGCTAGTGGCAGTAGCTCACCGCCTCCGATCCGCCTTCCCGAATTCGCGATTATACTCCGATTTAAACGCGGCACTTCCAGGTCACGAGCTGGACGAAAGGGCGGGAAGAACTGTCATCTGGTTAGAGCTACTTTATGACTTACATTCCGATATTGGAGCTCCCTACTGGCTGACAATGCTCCTATCCACGGAGTGCCACTGTGTTTATTAAATTCGAGTGCACTAAATTCAGCTACTTTGTGACTTACATTCCGATACTGGAGCTCCCAATTGGCTGACAATGCTCCCATCCACGGAGTGCCACTGTGTTTATTAAATCCGAGTGCACTAAATTCAGCTACTTTGTGACTTACATTCCGATATTGGAGCTCCCTATTGGCTGACAATGCTCCCATCCACGGAGTGCCACTGTGTTTATTAAATCCGAGTGCACTAAATTCAGCTACTTTGTGACTTACATTCCGATATTGGAGCTCCCTATTGGCTGACAATGCTCCCATCCACGGAGTGCCACTGTGTTTATTAAATCCGAGTGCACTAAATTCAGCTACTTTGTGACTTACATTCCGATATTGGAGCTCACTATTGGCTGACAATGCTCCCATCCACGGAGTGCCACTGTGTTAATTAAATCCGAGAGCACAGCATTCAGCTGCAACTCACCCGTTGTAAGCTCCGCCCAGCACGCGCAGCAACTCGTCCACGGTGATGGGCGCACACGGCGCAGACGTGTTGTGGCCTGCCGCGACCTTCTCCGCGCCGGCGAGGTCTTGCACGGGCAGCGCGCACGCGGAGGCCACCACGGCCACCAGCAGCACCGGCGGCAGGTTCATGGCGACTGGCGGCGGGCGGCCGGCTCCGACCCGCGCGCATGCGCAGACGGCACGGCGCACCCCTCCCTACCCTCCCTCCCTGCCTCGCCGCCGCGCCGCTCAGCCAAAGAATCGGACGGCGACTCAACCGGGAATTCCCTGGGTAACAAGAAGGGTAGAAGAAAGGGCAGACATACGTCATTCGGCGAGTACCGAGCGACTGCCTGCCTGCCCGTCAGCCCGCCGAATCCCGATTAGCTGAGGTGTTCGACGAATATTCGTTTCTTTTGATGTGTCACAAAAGACTGACGCGCTGCGGACGAGGAGCAAGCACCGAAAAATTCGCGTTTGGCAAAGAGCAAACAAATCATCCCCTCTACTCGGGGTTCGGTGAATAGTCGGCTATATTCGGCTCGGACCGCCTGCCCGTTCGTCGAATTATGCGGCTATCTTAAATCGTGAAATCATAATAAGTTAATCTCCAACATTTCATATTTCATTGATAACCAAAAAAGTAGGTGATCAAACAACAAGAAATAGCTGCCATGACAAATCGATAAATTCAAAAATAGAAAATATTCTCAGAAATGAAAAGAAAAAAATATCCCCTCCGTTAAATTGGATTTACAGCATGTTCCAGGAAATACACCCGAGAACGACAAAAAAATGTGACGTAATACATTGAACAACCCGAAATTGTAGAGGACTCTGTTTTAACTGGCATGTCTGACAGTAAACTGTAATAAAAATAAAAAATGACTTCCCCACTAATAGCATGATTGTGACAAATGATGCTTTCGTGTCATTATCACGTACAAGTTGCGCCACTCATGTCGAATTCAGCGAGTGCCGTGTGGCTGCCCATGAATCCCGGTTATCTGAGCAAATATTCCCTTCCTTTGATTTGCAGAGCCGCCGAGAGAAAATCTAAAAGTACAAAGGTATGTGGAATGCAACGGAAAATTCTTCATACATGTATATGCGTGTATTATTCCTTGCCATCGATTACAGGCCACTATTGATGCTGTATTTACAAGTGATTTACCCTTCGGCAGGTGACTGTTCATATCAGCTTTTCGTCCACTTTCCAGAATTCGCAATCTCGTAATGGAAAGTAATATACAGTGATACGCGCGTCATTTTTTATTTAGAAAATGTATTAATTACCAAAATTGAAAAAGATACGGTACGATACTAATTAAAAGAATTAAATGTTCAAAGTATAATAAAAACTATGAGACCCGTTTGGCTTTGACGGCTCCTTGACATTTATGGGTCCCGAGCAACTTACCAGCTTCCCCACTTTCTTCTCGGATCTGTATCGGGAGATGTGGCTCAGGAGGGCATTGCTGAAGTCACTAGAGTGCCTCTGACCGAGGGTCCTAGTTCCAGACCCGCCGGTGGCAGGATTTTCGACATTAGCTAGGAGAGCTAGGTTGAATTCAGTCGCTGTCTGGAGGAAAATGCCAAAGCCGTCGACAGGTCTGATCGGTAGTTTTCCGTGGTTTCTCGGTATCAACACAAGGCGAATGCCAGAGCAGTATAGGTGTTTCCACGTAAGAAAAGACCCTAAAAATTCAAGATGGCGGAGTTTCGGCACTGCCAACCTCATCGAAATAAAACGCGAAAGCGCCGACGCGACTTTTTTAAATGTAGTACGTAGTGGCCTTCAAAAATCCAGATATGCTGAAATGATTTGTTAATATTGTTTTACGACTTATAAATCGCAACAGGCATATGGTAAAATAATTTAATTTATAATTTATATATGAAATTTGTTTTTATTAATTAATTATAATATTAAATATAATACTTTTAATTAAATTACTTATAAATTTAAAACTATTTGAACTCTCAACATTAATAAAATTTTATTGAAACTGAAGAATAAATGAAATAGTTATATGTTATTTTATTATACAATAGGAAAAAAAGGTATAAACAGGGGATTTATAGAATAGAGATGAAATGAAATACAAGACTCAAAATAATTTTAATTTTCCAACAGTACACAATGAAGTGAAATAAAACTATTCTTTACTGAACTAGAAATATTTGTATAATAATAGTTTTATGCATGTAATATTGACACATGACCACGATCAAAGCATATCTAGGGAATGAACAAATATACTGTATGAAAATGACAATGTTTGAAATTTCATGAAAATTGAATTGATCAGATATATGATTTGATATAATGCGAAGGTTCAGTAAAGAATAAACTGATGCACCATGGGTGGTCAATTTTAATGATAAATTGCAAGGAGCAGTCATTAAAATTTCTTGAACACCGATGGTCCACAGCAATTTATTTTCACAAAAATTATTGAATTTTTACAACAATTTTAAAGCCTAATGCCCCTGGGCTTACAAACATTACAAAACATCCTGGCATTTACCTTAAGCGATTAGGGAAAACTAGGGAAAACAAATCAGTATGCTACCATATATATAAAAAAACTGAATAAGAAAGTGAATTAATCCTCAATTGCATTGTAAAAATATTATCATTAAAAATCAACATTAAGAAATTTGGCTGACTTTACAAATTAATAAACTACTTTAAAATTTTACATATATTGATAGCATACCCATCCTTCCGATCAGGATGACGACTGAGGGCCGATTTCTAGCACGCATACAGAAACATAATTCAAAATAATGGAGACATTTACAATACGTGAAATAATATACATAAAACATTCCATATTTATAAAATGAAAAATCCGGTAGACACAGCAACCCTGCAACATAGAACAATCAATGCAGTATCTATTGTCCAATCATGATAAATTCAATAAACAGACATGTTATTGTTATAGCACTCGTACATTTATTATCCAAAAAAGAATACTGCGAACAATGACTAGCACTCATAAGCTGGAGTCTTGCAAACCCTTGTTCAAAAAATTAAGGATTCTTCCACTACCGTGCATGTACATATTTGAAATAGTTGTCTTCGCAAAGAAGATTCTCATGGAAAACAAAGACACTTTCACTCTAAATTCAGGTGTACACAACTATAACACTCGACAAAAGGATAACCTACATGTTCCCCATTCTGAAACTACACTTTATCAAAAAAGTACCCTAATAGAGGGCATTACACTTTACAACAAATTGAGCCATGATATTAAAGATATGAATACAATACATAGATTTAAAAGTAAATTGAAAGCTTTCCTGCTTAACAACATATTCTAGTGTGAAGGAATACACAAATCACACCACTACCTCCCTTAAAAAACAAAAATAAAAATTCTAATCCCACTGATTCTCTGTTTCATGTTGACTGTTTAAGTTGAAGCAAAGAAAAAAGAACTGGCATATCCCATCCTGCCTGTGTTAAATTGCAGTTAGACTGATGTAGAAGGAGAATGCCAAACCAAAATTCTATTTCCTTCATCCTGAATTTGCTAAATGCACTAGGCATCATTAATATCGTTAAATCATTTCTGAATGAATAGTATTTTATTAGTAGTATTGTTACTATTATAATTGATATTACTATTATTAGAATTGTTATTATTACTATTATTATTATTACTATTATTATTATTATTATTATTATTATTATTATTATTATTATTATTATTATTATTATTATTATTATTGAGTATTGTAAGATCAATGACCAACTTGATCAGGGTTTTTTGTCCAGTTTCCCTTGATCGTTTGAGCAAATGCTGAGATGGTTCCCCTTGTTTTGATTTCTGGACAGTAAATGTAACTTCACTCTGCCATATCTGACTCGTCATACATGATTGAAATTGTATCTGTGACTCAATAAATATTATTATTATTATTATTATTATTATTATTATTATAAGATCAAAAATTATTCCGAGGAAATTATGTTCTTGCAATGAAAAACAAAAAAATTAAAAAAGGACATTATCACATTTAAATAAAAAAAATTGCTACTTAACTTATATATTACTTCAAACTCCAGTAACATATGAAAAACGAAATTGTCCAGAAGAAAAGTTGGCCCAAGAATTTTTGCTTCACATTACAGTATTCAATATAATATGTAACCAAAAAAATTACCTACAAAACCAATAAAATTTACAAACATAAATAGAAAATCATTGAAAACTGACTTAAAATGAAATGTTAATTACCAAAAAGTAATATAGCACATCAGTAGTAAACATTAAATTTTACTCTATATCATGCCAAATAATATCATGAAATAAGTACTTACTAATTTCACTTAACAACTGATTACCATTTGAACAAAACATCTAAATAAAATGATGTATGTTCTGAACTCCATTATTGCATATCTGAAACATTTATTAATGTAATGTATGTTTCACACACATGCTAAATCTTTCAAGTGTATTCATTTATATCATTTAGCATCCGTACTTAAACAGAACACAAACTCAGAGGCATTGGCAGTAATGATTAATTGTATTACAGGGATAATGTAAAGGAAATTGATTAACTGTTAATTCATTGGGGTTAATTAATGTTAATGAAATGGTGCTCTTAACTAGTGTCTTCGGTTGAATTGAGAAGGCAGGAGTTCACTCAGGATCTCACACTCATTAAAACTATTAATGCACACTCACTGCAATAACCACAATTCCATAATCGAGTTTATTCTAGCTATACCTTTTCTGGGGCACAGTGTAACCAAATTTGTTCTTAATCTTGACTTGGTGGTTGCTTTACGGGGGCAGGAGTTTTATAATTTGAGGCACATCTGAAATATTGAGTTACATATTTCACAAGAATATCACTTTTGTTCCAAACACTTTAATGCTTACTCACTGTTTTCACTTTTGCAACCCTACTCGATCCAAACACACAACTGAAGCACTGGCAGGAACAATTGACTGTAATGTAATCATATTAATGTAACAACTTGCAATAACCACAATTCCATAATCGAGTACATTCTAGCTATACCTTTTCTGGGGCACAGCGTAACCAAATTTGTTCTTCATCTTGACTTGGTGGTTGCTTTACGGGGGCAGGAGTTTTATAATTTGAGGCACATCTGAAATATTGAGTTACATATTTTACAAGAATATCACTTTTATTCCGTCGTGTAATATATGAATATATTTCAATAAAATAATTATGATTCACACACACATGTTCATTGTGAAGACGTTCTTGAGGCATGCAATAAAAAGTCAATAATTATTATGACATTGATGGCTTACCCCCACAATTACAGCTACCTTTGCAATGACACTGCTCTCAGGAAGTTTCACTTCTTTACGAGAATTTTTCTCGCTCTTGTACTTATAAACATTAAGAAGGACCTGCCTTTCACCACTCGATAAAATCCACTTCCCCTTCTGCTTCACTGGAGAGTTATTTCTGGAATTACCTGACGTTTCTAAAAATGTCAAGCCCAGCACACAATAAGATTTCCCTTAGGAAACAATTCGCGCACGCATGCGGCTCACTCGCATAAGCTCACAATCTCCACACAACGCTTTGCTGGTTGAAACCGTTGAAGTTGGCACAAATTCATTTCGCTCGCATGCATGCCAGTCTCCAGCCAAAAAAAGTCCCTGGCAGCTATACTTCCATTACGTGGGGAATTTACGTTGGGGTTGGCACCTACTTTCTCCAACCTAAATGGTAATCAAAAGTCCCTAAGTCAATGTAGTTTGTATGGCGGGTGGTTTACGGGAGGTTGGTATTGCCAAGCTCTCTGGGTCACATCTTACGTGAAATAAATCATGCAGAAGCCCAAACGGTGGAGTGCAGCGCGGATCACCATCCCGCAGGACAAGATCATCGCCACCTCTCGCGTCAAACACATGCATTACACTTACGGGACTAATGACCTCAGCAGTTGACGCGCCCGGAATTACTAATCAATCAATCAAACCGGTCACGCTAATGGTAGGGCGTAGCAATGCAACATCGATTCCGATGTTTCCAAAACATCGATGTTTTTAATCTCGAAATATTGAAGCAGTTTTTTTAAGTTTTCGTTCTTTTGTTCGTGAATAAAAAATACCCATAACCACAATTCGTAAACGTTAAAATATGAAATAAAAATCGATAGTAACATTCAGTTTATTTGTTCGATCCAAAATACCGCGGTTTACTGGTACCGCCATCGAGAAGACTACGTCTCAGCCGAGGTGAACCTGAAGTTCTGCTTTTAACTTCGTCGTTCCTTGTACTTCGCAAAGGAAGAGACGTATATAACTTTGTTTTCAATTACGTGTTCATTATAAATTAATATACACGGCCACTGTTCAATTTTTTTTAAATGTATTAGGTCGCATCATCATCTAGGTCATTAACGAGCACTATTGTAGTTAACGTTGCGGTAACTATGAAGATGAAACGAAATGGTGATGATAAGGGGGTGAAAATACGAACACAAATACAATCATGTCCGAGGCGGGACTCGAACCCGCGATCCTTCGATCCGAGATCGCCACGACACTGCTGCCTTAGCGATCTTCGCCCCCGGATTGGCTATTAAATTCTGTTTATCACAATTTGGTTGATTTAATGTTATAAGTTATTAAATCAACTTTAAAACATTGATGTTTCAAAACCGATGTTTAAAAACTGATGTTTTTTGGTCGATGCATTATTACATCGGATTTGAACATCAATGTTTTTTTATTGATTTCGCAGCACTTGTAGGATGAGCACGGTCTCCGCTTTACTAAGAACAGCCAACTCATCCCCACTACTGAGGTGTGAAGGCATGTGTGGCGCAGTCTTAAATCGTAATGGTTTAACTTGAACTGTCCATATGGAAATAACTCAATAACCAAGAAAATGAGTTGTCAACCTCATAACTATATAACCTGAAAATATAATTAGCTTCATCGAACGTATTTAAATTTTAGGAAATTCCTGCTAGCCAAGATTCCACTGTATAAGCAGAGGTGAAATACAATTCATCTGCATTTTATTGATTTCACTGAAGGGTATCACTGGCGTGGGTACTGGGGGACGCGTATCGCCAATATTTTTAAGAACATCCAATGATTTTCTTCTAATTTTAATTTTTAGCAAAGATACTGAACAAACTCTGATTTTATTTTTAAATTTAATATTTCCTCGGCCCTTCTAATATTAATTCAACGTAACCCGTTCCAAATTTATAAAAGAATATGGGCGCCAGGAAAAGATTACGTTAATTCAATTATTAAAATTACTCTTCAACTGCTATTTCCATTAAATTAATAGCCGGCTAACTGGGTCGATGGGTCTTATAAGAAATAATCGCTATTGACTGCTAATAGCAGATTATTCGATCTGCCATCTGACACAGAATGGCTGAGGAATCTGAAAAGCAAATATACATTTCTAGCGACTCATTTGCTGGAATTGGCTAAATGAAAATCATCTTTTCTATTCACAGAAACTTGTAAGTTTATTCAATTTTCATTAGTAACAATACGAAACTTTTGGTCATGACCTTATATTACAGTACCCGTCTTCGCGCACTCTATGGACCGATGTCGCCGCGTAGAACCATTTTCTATCTTCCCCGGTGTCGATGGCTCCAGGTCCAAATACCATCTTCTTTTCTTTCGTTCTGGCACAAGTGTATTCAAGTCACTGATCCTCACCACCTCATAAGTTGATAAGACTTAATTAATTTTCCTTTTAAAAGTTCCCCGTTCTTTCTACGCGTATACTTAAAATGTTAAAGTTCAGCAAACTATTATCTGCGTCAAATACTCCCAGTCCTGTTGCCGACAAATTCACCTAAGTTCACAATTCTAGCTGCTGCACTCGAAATATTTCCAAGTTCCAACTTCCGCACCTTCCATCAATATTGTTAGTCCGACAATCATACGCTCCAAAGTTCACAATTCCCAAACTCCCAACATCAATTGTCTACACACGATCCGCATAGTACCACGGCATAAGTCGGATTGCCTCCATATTCCCCTCTTTCAGCCCTTCAAAACTCGGTCCATACATTCTACTGTTTCTTGTCAGAAAAAATTCCATGCCTAGCCAATCCCTCAATTTCTTACAAATTCAACTAGCCGCGCCCCAGACTGTCATTGTTTTCTCGGCCAATCCCCAAACAGTTTACTTTATCAACTAGCCGCGTCCCGTGGTTCAAAGCAATGCAGTTTGTTGACCTTGACGACAACTCGTCTACCATTGCTATGCCGCCATATTTACAAATGTCTATCCTTACAATTCACCCTGTTTACAATAAATGTGACGCAATACAAGGTCCCACATATTGGTATGTCACAATACTTTCAGTAAAACGTAATATAACTATATTTAATTGTTATAAAACATTCACTGTGAAACAAATATATATTGTACACAAAAATGTTTCGCCATCCTTCATTGGATGAATGTGCAAACTTGGACAAGAAATTCTATGAAAATACTCCCAAACTGGGACTAGATGAGGAGGTACCCCACAAACCGCATTTTTATTTCTAAAGAACAGGATCAATATTGCTTCCCAGTTCTGTTACTGTAATCTCAGTAGCCAGCACCATCTTCTTGATTGCCGTCGTAGCTGTTTGTTAACACTTACTCTGGAATGGCTCAATCTCTAATCTTTATTTTACAAAACTTTTGTCACGTAAGTAATTGTCGAATCGAATTCAAAATTATTTATTTTATTTTTGAGAATTTTTTTATATTTTCAAGTTGGTTTTATATTAAAATATGTTTTTTTAATTTAGGACTTTCACCTCGTTAATTTAAATCAATAAAAATTGGTGTGACTAAAAATAAAATTCCATGGAGGTGCTAGCATACAAAACTTTTTTTTGTGATCTCCCCAATTATGTGCTTGAGACACCCATATCACTGAACATACCAATATTTTAAAGACCTCTACGTGAATTGGAACGCCTAAAACATTTAAGTATGTAATAATCGAAATTCCATAAATTATCTTCCAACCTATTTATTACAGTATGGTGCTGTATTGTGATATTTCATTGTGACATATTATTTCACCATGTGAGAAATTTTCTGGTGGGATGTTTCCCTAAAGTAGGCTTTTCTCTGTCAAGAAGTTACCAATACAAATACGGAGACTAAAAGGCTATGAGCCCCCCCTTTTCCGTTGTAAACAAATTAGTAGCAACGATAAAAAAACATGTGAAAATGAATGAATGAAGGAATGATAGACATCAAGCACAAGCTCGTTTCACTAGTCCGCCTCGCGCCGGTTGTAAATCTGTCGCCGGTAGTAGTACCTGCTTCATTGTTCGCACGACGGAAAATAATATGTGACCGACAGATTTACAACTGATACAAGCCAGGCTCACAACATCGCTTCTTCGTATATTATTATTTAATGCGCCCTTTGGTGCATTTCTCAGTCAAGGTTCCAAGGGTTGGGGGGAGGTTAGTAGACAAAGCCTCTTTGAAAATGCACACTAATAAAACTATTTTTTAAAATTAATTTATGCTTCAAATTATGTTTTCTCTCTAACTTTGTTTGCACATGACTACCCAGTACGATGACTACGAATCTGTTATATTCGCGGCGCTGTCTCTACAAAATGATATTGTGTACACCCACTTGTGTACTCGCTCTTTGAATCTTCAAATGAACACATCAGGTTTCGTTCTTCCGACGTGTGTATTTGCCAGCACTCAGAAGGGAATATCGTATACACAGAGCTGTCTTCAAAAGGGATCGAAGCCCACACTTCAAAGTAGGATGGAATTCCTCGAGAGAAAAGAAAGCCTGTCGGTATCAGTGAAAAAAAAAAAATTGATTGATTGATTTTTTCGTGTTTCCGGGCGCGTCAAATGTTTTGATAATTAGTCCCGTAAGTGTAGTGTGTGCTTTTTCTCGGGAGATGGCGGTAATCTTCCCCCGCTGGATAGCGAGATCCGGCGCCGACCAACCATCGGCTAGTGCGGTTTCCCCCTAACCAGGACTCTCCCACCAGCGGGGCACCGCTTCATCCGGGACAAGCTCTAAGCTCCCGACCGGTCTCCCGGAATATGTGGTAGTGTAGTGCATGTTAGTGTAAGTGTATGTGTGTAAAGGGAGGGAATAGGACAAGGAAGAGGAAGGAAAGATCGCGCGCGGTTCATGGGTTTATTAGGGTACTGCTCTAGTATTCGCCTGGTGTTGATCGGAGAAACCACGAAAAACTACCGATCAGAGCAGCCGGTCGCTAGAATTCTCCTTCAGACAGCGTCTGAATTCGACCTAGCTAAAAAGCTAGTGTCGAAAAAATAATTTTAAAAAATCAAAAGCCTTGCGGGGTATCGGCGTCCTTTCTCATTTAGATTTTTAACACCAGCTGCCCCGGAAGCCTCTGCGTCCATAGAAAGACAAACGTGATCATGCCTTCCTGTTGTCCAGGCTTGCAAGTATGTTTCTAGCTTGATCAAGATTCGTGCCTGGAGAAAAAAAGGCAATAATAACGAAAAATAAAGAAAAAGACAAAATACCTAAAATAAACATCAGAATTTAAAATGGCAAAAAAAGACAAAACGAAAA
This sequence comes from Teleogryllus occipitalis, assembly GCA_011170035.1. Classification (NCBI taxonomy): domain Eukaryota; kingdom Metazoa; phylum Arthropoda; class Insecta; order Orthoptera; family Gryllidae; genus Teleogryllus; species Teleogryllus occipitalis. The sequence continues at coordinate 99,802 of BLKR01002009.1, forward strand.
CCTACTAAAACAACTCCAGAAGTAGAGAAAAGTATCCAATCCCTGTCCCCCATTTTGTTTCAGAATATTTTTAAATCAAATTTTCTGCATAATTAAATCAAAATATTTGCAACGCATTCCTTACTTAGTAATACAAATGATATTCTTGTTAAAATATTTAGCCAAGTAGTTTAAGAATAAAATATTTTTTCCTAAATATTACACATTATGGGTTTTTAAGAAAGGTTATCCAATGTGAGTCCCTCGCATAGATTTTAAGAAATGAGTAAAAATATATGAAAAACTGTAAGTACTTTAAACTAAGTATATTTTACAAAAATATAAGTTTAACAATTTGTACCTAAGAAATTGTCTTATGTATCTTGTGCATAGTCTATATACTCAAATGCGATAAAAATCACATATATAAGCATCTTTTTCCGCCCCCACACATTCTAAATGAGCCCAGAATAAATACATTAGACCCATAATTACCTACAGCCCTCTGAAAATTTGAAAATGCAAAACATGTACTCTGCATTTCCTTCACCTGGGGTATCATTGGTAGAACTTTCATTTCGGAAGAGCCAAAGGAGATGTCATTCGATTTCTCGCGGAAGGTGGAGTTTTCCTTTTGCTTTTTGTTTAATTTCAGAATTTTTTAAAATCTCATCCATTGAGATTTAAGTTTTATTTTATTTAAATATGATCCATTGAGCAAATGCTGAGACAGCCCCTTGTTTTGCTTCTGAACATAAATGTAGCTTCATTATGCGCACGTTTTGTTGAACTTTCCTTTTGCTTGCAGTGGTAGGAGTAGAGCTGACGGCGAGTTACTATATTGTTGGCAATGCAGAAAAATCGAATCTGCAATTCGTTTACCGTTGCAAATAGTTTTTCTATAATTCGGGAACGAAAATGTAAAGAAAGAAGTGGATCTGATCAGGGCCGTGGCCCTGATCAGACGTGGCTTGCAATGGACCTGTGTGCTGTAGCAACTCCATGTTGGAGTTGGTCTGGAGGCAGACATGAAGTTTGGCCGTTTTGTATGTTAGTAAGCCCTGAGGAAGGAATTACATATTCCGAAACGTTGGCAAACTAACGTGTTTTATTAAGTGACCAATCTCGTAATCCATATCTCACAATTTATTAATGGTCGTGAATTCTACAATGGTGAATAAGACAGATTAATATTTTCTATTCACGCAACTACTAGAATTTAAATAATATTAAATTGACAGGTTTTATGAAGCAGTTTTTAATAAGTATGTAATCACCGAGTCTCATAAAAATATGTATGTCTTCTTTGTCTCTGGCGCAAAATTGCTCTTAACTCGAAAGAAACAAAAATAATTACTCTAACTTTTTCGTTTTAGTTATCAAAACTGACATCGAAACAAATTTAAAAGGTTATTCCCGGTACTTGCAAAAGGTTTAAATTAACTGAATGAATAATAATTTAAATAATTAAACTGATAGTGCAAAATCTGCATAAGTTTCTTCGCACACTTTATTGTTCTTGCCTCAACAAGAACACCTACATGTTTTGTTTGTTTTCGCACAAAGCAATGTCTACATTAATTATTTCAAAAATCCTTTTTTTCCCTAAAATTTTATCTAGAATTGGTATACCAAAATAACAAGCTGTTTATAAATACATTCAAGTAATTTACGCAGGTACTCGTATTTCGCTATTCAAAATGTGCGTGACAACATCATAGAGTTTCAATACCCCAACATTCGCCCTCACAAAAACATCAATTCAAACGCCAACAATACAAATATACACAAACAACAACATAAGCAACACAAATATTGTTACGAGCCTTCTAGAAAAAAGTTCATATCTGTCCTGAATGTACTTTTTTACGTCAATACAACTTGAATGCCACTTAGAATACGACAAATCGCTTCAATTTAGTTTTTATCTCTTTTGTTGGTAAGGCAAAAAACTCGTGCATCTAGATGTACAGCTTTTGAAGGAGTTCCGAGGTATCAGTACTGCCGTATACTTTCGCTCCGCTCAGAGCGGTCCCAGCACAACTTGACGGGCTGGGCGTGGGGAATTCCCAGGGGAGGATTAGTACATACGCAGCTTCAACCTGTGCTTAGAGCCCAAGCTGGAAAGGGGGCCGCAAGGAATTTTCAAAACAGAATTTTATATCTGTATTACTACTTTCGATCATAGTCATAAATTGACAGAAAACAAAGCAGCCTCTGACCATATGACAGGAAACAATGGATCCCTAGACGCCCAGATGCCCAAGAATACTGAAAAAAAATACAAAAACAATGAAACAGTTCCGTTTTTGAGTGAAATATGCACATATTTAATTATCTTAATCTCATATTTCTTACACATTATGTCCTGTCTATATTCTCACATCAAAGCGTTGCTGCTTTCGATACAGCTGACGTCTTGTGATGACCAACTTAGGTGGCTCAGGGCATCAACTGATGTCGGATGGTCCTAGGTTCGAGTCCCGACGGTGGCAGGATTTTCAATACTAGCTTCTAGCTAGGGGGAGTGCAGCTTCTGTTTGGAAGACAATTCTAGCGGCCGACTGCTCTGATCAGTAGTTTTCCGTGGTTCCTACGATCTACACCAGGCGAATGACACACGGGGCACGTATCGCGCTCAATCTTACCTTCCTCTTCCCTGACCTAGCACCCCTTACTTACATTCACATTTACATGCACTACACTACCACACATGCCGGGAGTACAGTCGGGATCTTCGACCTTTTTCCGACTAGGGCGGTGTCCCGCTTGTGGGAGATACGGGACCCCCCCCACACACACACACACACCAAGCCGACGGGTTGGTCGACGTGTGATCTCACTATCCTGCAGGGGAAATTCATCACCAGCTCCCGCGATAAAAGAATGCACTTACGGAACTAATGACCACGGCACTTGAAACGTCCGGGATTACTAGCAATCAATCTTCCGATGACGAACGAAGCTTCAGTATTCTCATGTGTAGTTTCAGAACAGTCAATTGTTGCTGCTCCAGGACGCCGGTTTTCTACAAACTTGACAGCAGCATTTTTACTAATGCAGGCCACAAGTAAGGTACTAGTTAATAAATATTTAAAGTGTTTTAATAATATTTTTTAAAATTAAAAAAAAGATTTATTTTCATATTAATTGTAAATTCTATTGAAGATTGTACGGGCTCCACACGGGCTTTCAAAAAAAAAAAAAAGTACGGACTCCACACTTCGCTCCTGCTTAGTGCCTCTTAAGACCAGCCGGCCGGTGGAATTCCCCAAGAGCCCGTCCCAGCTTCGCCCCACCTCCCGCGCCGCGGGGGAGAAAATCCCCTCCGGGAAGGGGTGGCGTCGCTTGGGGTGAGGGCTGACCACGCCACAGTCCACTGCCGAAATTAGTGCACTGACGCAAAGAAAGGACCTGCTTGGCCAGGTGCATAAGCTCTCGACGTGAAAACGCTCAGCATCACTTTTTCAGGTTCACCTTTTGTGGTTCAAGAATAGTCTAGTGATCAATCAAGAGATGAAATTACACAAACTGTACGTAACGAGGTAATTATAACTATAAGTAATGATATTAAAATAATAATAATCATAATAATAATAATAGTAGTAATAAAATTAATGCAGAATTCTTTTTTCTTAATTACTTGCCGCGTTGTCCGGAACTTTCTAAATTGAGATTCTTAAATAAATAGCAAATAACACAGATGGCAAAAAGCCCGTTGTTATTTGAGAACCAGGTTTTCCTGTGTACCATCAATGTGTAAATATAAATAATAATAATAATAATAATAATAATAATAATAATAATAATAATAATAATAATAACATTCTATTAGTGACGCTAAGACAATTCATGTTGATAATGATTTGTTATTTATATTGATAATGAAAGAAACAAGTTAAAAATGCTTTCTTGTAAGTCGATATAATATTTTATTTTCAACGAGAAGAAATTAGGACACAAAAAGCAAATAAAAGAAAAGTGTGTAAATCGTTAAAGCAAAAATTATATTTACAAAATCAATCACGTAACGTACTAGGTTAACTTCCGGTAGTGATTGCTTTTTTGCGATAAAAAAGATACCTCAACACTTTTTAATATGTGTTCCATGGGGGTGGTGACCAAAGTGAAAGTGGAAAACAGTATTAACAGTATTAACCCTGATACTTCCGCCAACTGTTGACCTTGAATCAACCTCGACTGTGAAGTGCGATTCCCGTTTTTGGTAATCTCAGAGTATGAACTCTGAACTCTGTTTCATTGTAAAGTTTTGTAGCCTTTGACACCTATCAAACTTCCTTTATAAATAAACCTTTTTTATATCTACAGTTTTTTTCTTCTTGTAATAATTTATCTAAAAGGACCCTCTATTTGAATACATTTTGTGAAGGTGTAATATAGTTCTATTAGGATTTACCGTCAATGCGTATGTCAGGTATTTGCGAACATTTTCTTTGCTTTATTGAATAATGTAAACCATAGAATGCCATTGAATTACTTACTATGACTTAGCAATACTAACGGGTTATAAATAAACGTACGGACGTTGTATTAATGTTTTGTGTAAAAGTCACAAGAGAACATATTTTTCAAGACGATGATGTTCTCGCAACTTTCAACAGACATATTAGCGTTCAATAATTTAACTTATTATAGTCTACTTCACTATCTAATTTCATGCAATGTCCACTACAAAAAACGAATGTTCTAGTTCCCGAAATTCCAAAGTCAAGAGGTTTGCAAATTACACCTAATTATATACATATGTAAGGTTACCAACTCCTATCAAAGAAAAAGGAGGGCATTAAAAAAAATTATTTTTTTTTGATAAAATGTTTCTCGTAACATATTTTGAAGTTGTTTAATATTTCTAATAAAGCTATTGGGGATTTGTTAGAAATACTCCAGAACATTATTGAAAACTATATTTTTTTTTTGTACATTTATTTTTTGTTTCATTTACAGGAAAAGATGATTTCGTTTAAGTGGAGGGCGGGAGGACTATATGTAACAATGAAGTCCGGCTTTCCAAATGAAGGACGGTTGTCAACCTAACTGTTGGCCTTGTCAAGTATGTCAACTAGAGACAGCGAATGAGAGTGATTTTTATGGTAGTGGGCGTAAGTGGACACGGCACAGCGACAAGTTTGTTTCACGAGTGAGGGTGTTCCGGGAACCCTCTCCCGAAATGACGTTTGAAGATGCTGCGTTGAAAGGTGAAAGTAGTCAAACGTGTAATTTGGGTTGTGGGTAGGCCTACCTGAACAGTTTTCTGAAAGCTTTTCAACGCTTTCTCAGCTCTGAGCCGCTTCGAGGAACTTCCAAATAAAGTCGACTTCATTAAATGTCTGGCCATCTATTGGAGCTATGTAAAGGAAGAATTCAAGCGCGATGTAACATTGAAAATAATTTGCGAGATAGTAAACGACAAGCAAGTATAAACGTATGTTTTGTTAAGTTCAAACATCGTGTTCAGGCAGAAACAAATAAAGTAAACCAGAAATTTAGAACACCTAATATGTTTGTTTTAAAACGTAATTCACATCTATTACCAAAGTCTAATATAGACTATTCTATTGCACTCTGTAACATCCCACTTAGTTCAAGAAACTAATTTGTCCAGATCAGTCAATCAAAATAATCAAAATCCAAATTAGTACATACTTTTACAACATACAACAGCACATATTTTTTCGTATTCTAATTTTTCCAATTTTCGAAATTTCAGAGAGTTCAACGGAAATGAGGTCTTCATAATTTCGTAAGCATCCTTTTCTCAATGGGTGTAAAAAATTTAAAGTACTTTTTGAGAATTTGTTTATAAATTGTATTAACTTCAATCGCATTTCATAACCTGAAAACCACTCGTTTAAAAATATTGATGGTCTTATGAAAATATCTATTTTTGGAATAGATTTTAAGAAAATATATATATATATATATATATATATATATATATATATATATATATATATATAATTACAGTACTTTTGCAATGTTAATTTTCAGTTTTTGAGAAAATAATTATTTAAAAATTGCATATATCATTCAAAATTTCGTGAAAACTACTTTGATATTAGAAAAGTTGTACATGACATTATTTCAAGATGTCTTTGAACAATAGATTTCATTCAGAAAAAAATATCTTCAGAATTGTAGTTGTAGAGAAAACCCCAAACAATTTTTTTTAACTATTGAAATTTTCGAAAAATCAGGAATTTCAACGAAAATGAAACCTGTGCTGTTCCTTTATTTACGCCATTCGTCACTGAAAAGAATATTTTAAGAATTGAAACAAATCATGTCGAAAACCATGATGAGAAAATGTATGCGTATAAATTGACTGGTCACTTTTATAAATACCGAATTTCAAAGAGCCGGTGTTTCCTTTCATAGCGCTTTTAACTAAACTCGCAACGTATTAAATTTTAATCAGAGAATTGTGCATGTGAATAATACTTATTGAGAAGGACGTTTTAAAATGTACTTTTCTTCCTTTTTAGCTACATAAATAAATTGATATCATGCGAACATTCTCCATTTCACGGAATTGCAAGAGTAATAGTAAGTCAAACGGCTCAAGGACAATTTAGCCGCCATTTGTGAAATAAAAGAGAATAATTTCTACGAGTAAATCTCTTACATGTCCCCCAGTTTGGTTTGGCATCAATGACAGTAAAAAAAATCGCCGGCATGACTGAACAGAAATACAGATTACCAGGTGTGTTCAGCAAGTGGAGAATAGCAAATGCAGTCCATAGCCAGAGCTCGTGCTTGCGGACGCTTCCCCTGTGAAGGTCCGTGATGACTTTCAAGATAAGACTTTGAAACATTCATAGAGGGATGGGCAAAGAAAAAATAAGTCCCACAAATTTAATTATTGGTTAAAAAATATATATTTGAAAATTCAAATTTTCTGTTTCACCTTTTACATTTTGTCATAGTGGGTGTTTGTGCCTTCGGCAACTGATCAACCTCGCTTCTTAATTCCGTTAGGGTGATGCTCAACATTCACCGATACTGGACACATTTGAAGGGCTTGTTTCCAAGTGACTTATCTCTATTTCCGTTTGTTTTCTAGTTTTGTATATCAATATATTCTTAAGGCGCTACTCCATCATGCTGCCAAATATTGCATTTAAAAATTGCGTTTCTCCTAGCTTAGGAACTGAGAAACGTTGAAGCCTATACGTATGGAACTATACGGTGAATATTTTCCCTTCATGAAAAAGTGTGTTTCTTGGAGATATGTCACCTTGAAAATAGGCTCTTCATTTTCGATCTCCACGCGAGTAACACATTCTAAGGAAAAGACTCGAGCTAATTTCAAGGCACAACTGTTCTCCAGGTGCCGCTCGACCTCTGCTACGCCTGTCTATCCACCGCCGTTCCTGCGCTGCTAGACGCGCCCAAGATGCAATGCCGTCGGTGAGCCGCTGTGCAGCCATTCCGGGCTTCGGCCAATGAAGTTCGGGCAACAGTTTGCGATACAATGTTAGCGGGACTTTTAAATGCAGCCAGATACCGAAATAATTATCATCTTGTTACAAACTCACTGAAGGGTCCTAACCCACAAACTTTTAATTTTGGGTTATTACCATTTACTGAATCTAGAAACTATACACTGTTCATTTTGAATAGGTTTTAACAAAAAATTGAGTCAAGCCGAAAAAGTACTTTCTAGAATTAAAAATAAGTACACATCGCTGTATCTCAAAATATGCTCATCGTGGATGAGCATATTCACATCGATGGTGACGATTATACAAAGCGTTTTTTTCAAACCTCTTTTGTTTCACCTATACATTCATCGTCTTATGTTTGGTTGGTCACTGTTGAAAATTGTCACTTCATGTTACTTAGAAAATGTTGCTCAACACTTTTCGCTTTCCATGCAGCATGGCGTCTGGCCTGGTTTTCAATCGAAATGCCCGCGGTGAGGTCACGTGGTTCATGACGTAACAGGTGCTGCTCAGAACGAACAAAAATCGGAGCTCCTAAGCAGCTCACTCAGTCATTGCATCATGACGCGGCCTTCACTATGTCAAGTGGGTCGCAGTCCCTGGGCGGTCTTGAGCGAGCACCCCAATTCACTTATAGCGTTTTCCATTCGTTGCACTGAAACCCACCCTAGTGCAGGGCAAAAACGTCATCGCTCCGCAACAGCGCTGCCCCACACGCGTGAAGGGCAGCTACGAATGAAACGGATTCCGGAACTGAGTCAGTGCGTGTGCGCTATGCAGTGAGGTTATAGACAGCTGTTCTTGGTCTGTCACTCTGATGGAACTCGAAAAATAATAATTTTGAATTATGATCGTTGTTATAATTTTTATGAAGTCTTTTGGTAATTCTTACTTCTTAATTCATAAATTATTAACGTGCGATTTCTCTTTTCTAAACTACGAAAACTTCAAATGCATATGTGTCGAAATTTCATTTTTGGAGATTTGCCAGTAATCGATATACTACACAAGATTTTGAACCTTAAGGCTTCTGCAGAATTGTTTGGTTATAGAAAACCATAAAAATATAAACATGATCATTTCCGCTGGTATACGTATGGGCGTGCGAGAAACATTTCTTGACACATATATTTGAATGATTTTGTAAGGGTCACTATTTTTATTATCACTTATTTAGCGTTTGGAATATTGAGACACGCCTATTTTGGTTTCTAAATAGCACTGGATTTGTTAACATGAAGTTATTCAAGGTTAAATTTTACGGAAATACAAACTGATTTGCCGAACTTCGCGAGTCACAAAAATTATTTTAAAACATTTCTTGCAAAACATAATATACTTAATCATTCTAAGTATCCCTGTGTGACAGTAGATCCTCAATTGCCTTCACAATTTCACCACGAATCCAAATCAACATGGATAATTTCCGTACCTAACCTCACAATGGCCTGGTACACTGGACTGCACTGACGCGATCGTCAGTGCAGTTTAGTGCGCCGCGAGTGCGCCCTGGTTCCGTGACGATGTGCGAATGGAACATGCGCTTCTTTGCACTGGTGCGCCCTAGCGATCGAATGGAACACGAAAGCTGTCCTGAGTGCGTACTGGAAACCAGTACGGGCGAATGGAAAATGCTATTAGATTTGGGTGAGATTGTACAAGTTTAGAGTATTTAAATTAGTAATGAATGAGTCTTCGGGAATGAGAATCGGTTCTTATCCCTTATCGTAACGAACGAGGCAGAATCGGTTGACTTCTGCCGAGAACATGGCGAACGACAACAATACCGCGCCTCGCCAGCGCAAGCCGAATGGCGTCAAACTTTAAATGCGCAGTGATATTTCTCTTCGGCAGGTTCAACGACGCAGCGAGGCTCCGACCTTGAGCCTGTGCAATTAACATATAACATCCTTGAGTCACTCCAAAGCATTCTATGCCAAAATATTTTATTTTTGCCTAACACTTTTAACTAGCTATTTTGACGCTTCGCTACGCTCGTCAAAGTAGAGTGCCGAGGCTCCGGCCTTCGAGATTAATATAAAACATCTTTGAGACTGCTCAAGGCAGACTTTTTAATTGTCATTCCAACAACAGAATGTTGTTGTCATTTGAACTACACAGATAGAATTCCCTCCTCGCCACTCCTTCGTTTTCGATCACCGATATCGTGGCGTTGGGGTCGACGCATACGGGATAAGACGCCAATCGATTCCTTACCCCTCGAGAACGGAGAACGATAGAGGATAGCGAACACGACGGTTGTACATTGCACGACGCAGTCTGAATTGAAAGTCCGTTAATTGGCAGCTAACAATTTCGTACTTTTGAAATCTTAGTTCATCGAAAATTATACGTTGTAAAGGCGCACGGTTTTTCATGAATATCACGAAGGTAAGAGCCCTGTTGCCTGCTTGAAGATGCGAAGTGAAGATAATCAAATGTACTGTATTAAGAACGATAACTGGATTGTTATACACACCATTTTGTTATCATTCAATGTGTCCCGTCAATTCGTGAATTCACCTTGGAGAGACTCAAGAATGTTTTATGTGGACAGGGAGCCGATTCTTTGTCGTCGCGACACGTTCGATACATATAAGAGATAAGAACCGCAGTTTGCTCTGATTCACACTTTTGAAACACTGATTACAACTCTGCTCCGTCTATCATACCACGATGTAATTCCCTCACGCCTAAAACCAAACATTTGTCGCTCAATCTCCTACGGTTGCCTCTTTAATTAAACTTCTAAATTTCACGACATGAGGTCATTTCCTCCGGCCTAACCCCATTCTTCTCCGGGTGCAGCTCCACCTCTGCTGCGCTCGATCTAGCTAAAACTATTCTTCTCCGACTGCAGCTCCACCTCCTCTGCTGCGCCCGATCTTCCTCTCAAAGCACCGCGTTTCGTCACATTATGTAATTTTCTCCAGCCTAAAACCATTTTTCTCCGGCTGCAGCTCCACCTCCTTTGTTGCGCCCGATCTTCCTCTCAAAGCACCGCGTTTCGTCACATTATGTAATTTTCTCCAGCCTAAAACCATTTTTCTCCGGCTGCAGCTCCACCTCCTTTGTTGCGCCCGATCTTCCTCTCAAAGCACGACGCTTCGCCTCATTACGTCATTTCCTCCGGCCTCACCCCATTCTTCTCAGGTGCAGCTCCACCTCCTCTGCTTCGCCCGATCTTCCTCTCAAAGCACCGCGTTTTGTCTCATTACGTAATTCCCTCCGGCCTAAAACCATTCTTCTCCGGCTGCAGCTCCACCTCCTCTGCTGCGCCCGATCTTCCTCTCAAAGCACGACGCTTCGCCTCATTACGTCATTTCCTCCGGCCTCACCCCATTCCTCTCGTGCGGCTCCGCCGCGTCCCCTTCTCGCCGCGCGACGGCGGAGCGCAGCGCGCGCAGCAGCTGGTCGCTGTCCCTGCGCCAGAGCTCGCGCTCGCGGTCGCGCCGGCCGAGCTCCTGCGCGTGCGCGGTGACGCTCTCCTGCGCGTGCGCCTGCGCGAGCGCCAGCGGCGAGCGGCCCGCCGCGTCGCACGCCAGCGCGTCGGCGCCCGCGCGCAGCAGCAGCTGGCCCAGCGCGGCGCTGCTGGCCTTGACGGCGCAGTGCAGCGGCGTGACGCCCTTGAGGGAGCGCGCGTTGGCGCTGGCGCCCGCGCGCAGCAGCTCCGTCGCCGTCTCCACGCGCGCCGCCCGCGTCGCCGCGTGCAGCGCCGTCTCGCCCTTCCTGCGCACGCACAACAAAATGCTCAGGCACATCGCAATCGAGATCCTTCAATAAGCTTTCATTTCACCCACAATATGGTTTATCTTTAACATAATCCATTTTTACTTTCTCGTATACATACGCATATACGGGAGTAATACACGTAGTATAGAGAAAGTTATGTAATGCTGCGGAAAATAGATTTTGATACACGTTTAGGGGTCCCCTAATACCGAAAACGGTTTTTTTTTTCTTCAATACGTCCGTCCGTCTATCTGCGAACACTGCCAGCGCCTAAACCATACGTAGGATTTTTTTTTCAAAATTGAAGAAACCCCTGTCCAACCGGCACTAGTTGAAGCTTTGAAATTTTGAAAAACATTTTTTTTAAATTTGGGGGTACTTTACATGAAGCCCCCCGGACATTTTAGGAATTTTCCCAAAAACGGCTCCAATTGTTTTACCTTGTTGAAGTGAATACTTTTAGGGTATGCAAAGCAAGCTATGTTCAATTTTTAAGTCTAGTGCTAAAAATGAGACGATACTCAAATGTTCAGAATAAACTGAATGCAAGAAAGTATACAAAGTCCACGCGCATGATCAAACATGGAGGTGTGTGACGGCACGAACATCGAGGCGAACGACTAGGGAGCACATGCACACAGACGCACATGCACACGTGCTCAAACATCAAGGCTAAGACTGATGAGGACACGCTCAACGATCAGTAGTTCGTCTAATCGCATCAATTGCTACTGGCCGTAATGTAACTCAGTGACTTTTAAGCTTGAATTAATATAAAATGAATGGTCAGTAAAGGTGGCATAAGCATGTATGTGCAAGTGCTTACCAATCGCTGGCCTCCATGTTTGAGCACGTGTGCATGTGCTCCCTAGTCGTTCGCCTCGATGTGCGTGCCGTCACACACCTCCATGTTTGATCATGCGCGTGGATCGTTAAGCGTGTGCTCATCAGTCTCAGCCTTGATGTTTGAGGACGTGTGTACATATGCGTCTGTGTGCGTGTGTTCGCCAGTTGCTCGCATCACTGTTAGAGCACGTGCGCGCATACGCATCTGCGTGTCTATACTAACATGTGGTGTCTCGATTTTATAGCACGTGTGTGAACGTGTGCTCGCCCGTCTCGCGGTTCGGTGTATGAGCACGTGTGTACATGCGCGTTAATGTGCGTGTGCTCCCATTTCGCATGCGTCGATGTTGGAGCACGTGTGTGCATTTTCGTGTGTGAACGTGTGCTCCCCCGTCTCGCTATTTGAGCACGTGTATGCATACGCGTCTGTGTGCGTGTGCTCCCCCGTCGTACGCATCGATGTTTGAGCACGTGTGTGCATTTTCGTGTGTGGACGTGTGCTCTCCCGTCTCGCTATTTGAGCACGTGTGTGCATACGCGTCTGGGAGCGTGTGCTCCCCCGTCGTACGCATCGATGTTTGAGCACGTGTGTGCATTTTCGTGTGTGGACGTGTGCTCTCCCGTCTCGCTATTTGAGCACGTGTGTGCATACGCGTCTGGGAGCGTGTGCTCCCCCGTCGTACGCATCGATGTTTGAGCACGTGTGTGCATTTTCGTGTGTGAACGTGTGCTCCCCCGTCTCGCTATTTGAGCACGTGTATGCATACGCGTCTGTGTGCGTGTGCTCCCCCGTCGTACGCATCGATGTTTGAGCACGTGTGTGCATTTTCGTGTGTGGACGTGGGCTCCCCCGTCTCGCTATTTGAGCACGTGTTTGCATACGCGTCTTTGTGTGCATGTATGTGGCTATGCGTGTGTCAACGTGTGCTCGCCCGCCTTGCATGTGTGTGTGTGTGCTCCCACGTCGCATGCCTCGATGTTGGAGCACGTGTGTGCATTTGCGTGTGTGAACGTGAGCTCACCCGCATCGCTGTTTGAGTACCTGTGTGCATACGCGTGTGTGAGCACCACGTCGCTTGCCTAGATTTTGGAGCACGTGTGTGTGTGTGAACATGTGCCTACCCGCCTCGCATGTGTGTTCGTGTGTGCGTGTGTGTGCGCGCGCTCACCAGTCGGGCGCGTCGATGTGCGCGCCGGCGCCGAGCAGCGCGCGCGTGGCGGCGAGGGCGCCGCGGCGCGCCGCGTGGTGCAGCGGGCGGGCGCCGCCGGCCGCCGCCGCCGCCTGCGCGTCCAGGCGCGCGCCGCCCGCCGCCAGCAGCAGCACGGCCTCCGCGTGGTCGCCGTACGCCGCGTTGTGCAGCGGCCGCTCGCCGAACGCGTCCTCGGCGTTGGGGTCGGCGCCCGCCGCCAGCAGCACCTGCACGCACACAAGCGCGCTTCATCAAATGATGTTCTTCTAAAGGCGGATCCACACATTCGGCGTTCGCCGAGCAGCGGGCTACTGCTCGCCCAATCCCGAACAGCTGACGTGTTTGGCGAATGTTCGCTCCTTTTGGCTCCACACATTCGGCATTCGCCGAACAGCGAGCTACTGCTCGCCCAATCCCGAGCAGCTGACGTGTTTGGCGAATGTTCGCTCCTTTTGGCTCCACACATTCGGCATTCGCCGAGCAGCGAGCTATTGCTCGCCCAATCCCGAGCAGCTGACGTGTTCGGCGAATGTTCGCTCCTTTTGGCTCCACACATTCGGCATTCGCCGAGCAGCGAGCTACTGCTCGCCCAATCCCGAACAGCTGACGTGTGCGGCGAATGTTCGCTCTCTTTGATGTGTTCAAAAAACCAAAACGCAGGGGGGTAAGGCGAGCACCGAACGTTCGTTACTCGGCAAATAGCAAGCAACTCATCCACACTACTCGGGATTCGGCGAGCGGTTCCTCGCTATTCGCCGAATAACGAATATATGGAGCCGCCTTTAATGTGAACAAAATGAATTCTTAATTATTGGTTTACAACGTTTTTACAATTTTTTTAACTGGTTAATTTTCTATCTGAGATTTGTATGACTTATTACTCTAACTGGGTTGGGCAAAGACAGGCTGGGAGTTCATTTAGTGTTTCGTGATCATGTAGGATTACTTATTTGACCATAACTCAGTGTTATCTCCACAACATTTGTACCAGAAGATATGATTTTATTTAATCACAAAACGTAAATAAATAATGAAGAATACATTTTCTCTCCATTAAGAAGCTATAAAGCAATGTGCATTGATTCTTTATAATTTTATCAGCACACTCCATTCCAAGTATTAAGTAAACAAGACATCTTATAGAAGAATATATTTAAAACTAATTCTTGACGTTTAATGACTGTCGTTTAAATATTTGAATTTATTATACACGGTACCAATTACGCCAGACCATCAAGTATGTCAAAGTAAGAAAATGGGAGAAGGAAAAAAGAAACGAAGGAGAAAAAGAAATTTGGAATAAAAAGGAAATGAGAAGAAAGAACGGAAATATGAAGAAGTAAAAGAATAAAAAAAGTGAAGGTAAACAAAAGGGAGGAGGAGGAGGAGGAGGAAAAGAACAGAAAATAAAAAAAGAAGTCGTTGTGGAAGAAGAAAGCGAAGAAGGAGAAGTAGAAATGGGTGAAGGAGAACGGGAGGAGGCAAAATGCACGGGAATGAGTGGAGGTTATGGATGGGATAGGAGAAAGATGAGCAGAAGGGCGAGAAAAGAATGAAAGAGGGAAAGGTAAAAGAGAGACACTAGATAAAACGAAGGACAAGTGAAGGATGCAAAGAATAAAAGGAGGGAAGATGAGGTCAACGAAAGAGAAAAGGGAAATAAAAACGTAAATAAAAGCAAAATAGGATGCTAACGTGCAGCCGAGGAACCAGATGTACAATGACAAGAGGAGAAAGAGAAGAAAAAGAGGAAGGCCAGGATGAAGAGTTGGGATGGGTAGAAAAAGGGTGAGGAGGAAGGAATAGTGGAAGGAACGAAGGTGAAGGTGAAGGTGAAGGTGAAGGTGAAGGTGAAGGTACGCGAAAGGTCAAGAAACGAGGATCAACCTAGAAGCAAAACAAGACTATGAAGAACAGTAGAAGAAGCAGAAATACAACAAATAAAAGGGAAGAGAAAGGAGGAAGAGACGTCAAGAAATGAAGAGAGGGGAGAAGTGGGGGTTAGGAGGAAGAAGAGAAGGGGAAAGTGGTCGGAAGGAGAGTGAGAAGGAAGAGGTGTGGTAGACGGAAGAAGAGAAAGTGAGGCAGGTAATGAAAGAGTCAAGAGATGAGAAAACTGAATCAGGAGAGAAAGTGTGAGAGGTGGGAGGTGTGGGAAGAGGAGGGAGATGGAGAAAGAGAAAGTGAGGGAGGTGATGAAAGAGTCAAAAGATGAGAAAACCGAATCAGGAGAGAAAGTCTGGGCGGTGAGAGGTGTGGGAGGAGGAAGAAGAGAACGTGTGGGAGGTGACGAAGGAGATGAGAAGACGATGACAGTGGCTCACCCGCATGGCGGCGATGTGGCCGCTGACGGTGGCCTGGTGCAGCGGCGTGGAGCCGCGCGCGCCGGCCGCGTTGGGGTCTGCGCCCGTGCGCAGCAGCTCCGCCGCCACCCACGCGTGGCCCTGCTGCGCGGCCAGGTGCAGCGGCGAGTCCGGCTGCGCGCTGCCCGCCTCCTGCGCAATTCCACCATACACTAAACCAACACACTTGCGGGCTCCTCTGATCTGGGGGCAGCACAACGCGAGGCCCTCCGCGACAACACACACACAAAGTCAAGGGACAAACAACCAGGCCCAAGGCGGGACTCGCACCCGCGACCCTGTGTACTCGCTCTCAGCCGCCTCGGCCATCCAGATCGGCCAATGTTTTCTTCACATCGATATCTTGTTGCAAAAAACATCGATTTTTTTAATAAAGGAGTTTAAGCACGTTGTAGAGTAGCAGCAATCCACACTAATATCGCTGCTTAGCGTCATCCTCTTTATCACGCTGCACATTTCGCCTGTGCAATCTGAGGAAGTTTGGGAACTGCTCGTGTTATGAATGTATGTTATCGCCAAGCGTGTCATTGCCATAATAGATTGTGAAACATGAAATTGATAGCAAAACACGATGTTTTTTATTGTTAATTTTCTTCTTTACTTCCGATAATAATGTTTACATACTACTAACATGCTGGTAACCAAACAATAAAATATATACTTGTTACGTACACTAATTAAAAATGGATACGAAAATAGCATGTTTATTAGTTTATAATTAATACATTTATGTTTTCTCGTCGATTTTTTCATTGACATCGAAAGCCCTTTAGCGATGTATCGAAACATCCATGTATCGATGTTTGGGTAAAATTTGCCATCACTACACAACACAGCTTGCTCAGCACAATCATGTTGTTTAGTAGATAAAACTTTTGTATTGTCCCCACAAAGTGGAAGAAGGCTACCAGTGCTTAAACCTAACAAAGATCCCCAAATTCCTGAAAATTACTTGGCTTCTCCCTCAAACTTTTCAGCCAGTATACCATATTTTAATCACAGCACGAAAATCAAAACTCTTCCGTACAGTTCAGGAACCAACCGCGACTTACGGATGGACATATTCTAAGAAGTCATGTAAGATTATGTATCTCAAAACCCTCGAAAGACATAGTTGTCAAACGAGATGTAATAAATTTACGAAAATGGTGTTTATCTCATTATTACCTCTTTTATTAATGTTCATCCATTTCGTTGATAGACTGATTCATTAGTTAGCGATTCCGGGAGCGTCAAGTACTGTGGTCGTTAGTCCCCTAAATATTACGATTTTTCCTGGAAGAGCCGGGGCTCCTTTCCCTGCTGGTCCCTGAAAACCGGCGCCGACCTTCATGTTGCCATGAAGGCATTTCCCCTCCAGGTGTCTCTCTCAGTGGGACACTGACCCAGGCGGGACACGGTCTAAGCTCCCGGCATGTAAGGTAATGTAGTGCATTTCTGTGTGTGTCCGTATATACAAGGAGAAAGGAGGGGACGGGTGAGGAACGAAATATCGCGCGTGGTCCATTATTTTATAATGTTTAAATCATAAATAATATTTGTAATATAAAAAAGCCGCTGATTAGACGTAGATGGCATTGATAATCTAATACTTTCCCTGTAACGACTGTTGGGTCATATCTTTCTGGTCCGTGAGTTCCAAACTTGCGAGAGCCGGCCTGAATAGCCGAGGTCGCCAAGGCTGAAGGGCCGTTACTGCCTTCGCTTCAAGGGTCGCGGGTTCGAATCCCGCCCCGAACATGTTTTTGTTTTTGTGTTTGTTAGTATCCCCACTGTTACTCTTAAAGTTCCCCCACTGTTACTCTTAAAGTTAAAACTTACAGTGATCGCTATGGCCGAGCAACTGAAAAGCGATTTTACATAACTAAATTAAGAAAATAAATAAGCTTGCGAGACTACTCCTTTCATTGTGCTCCCTTGGACCACTTCCTTTAACACCAAGGTTTTCCCTTCCAGGTTTTCCTTTCCAGTGTGTCAGCGGCTTACTCATTACGAAGAATGACTAGGTACAATAAATTCACATGCGGTATGACTGAGCCCATCTTTTACGTCACTCTGAAGTGCGTCACACACAACATGAATTTTTATCCTTCCGGTTTCCCTCAGCGAGAAGTGCGAAACACAGTAGCGAAAGATTTTTGAATAAAGACGAGTTTCACTTCTACGCTTCCCTATTTTGAGTAATGTTCTATTTTAGGCTCTTAAATTATGTCTAACGCGACAACTGGGCCGGAGCTAGACAATTGTGGGCTCGAGGCAATGCTGAAACGTAAGATTCGCCCCAGAAAAATTGAAAATGTGAAATTTGTATCAAGAAATGAGCTTTTTTATTTCAACAAATAACAAAAATTAAAACGTTTATGCTGTAAAAGGTTTTTGGAAATATATTTTAAATTATAGTTTTAAGTAAAAGTATTTAGTGATCAAATAATACAATTTCCACGGTTGCCTCAAAACGCTAAAAAAAATTGCGTTAAGTTAGTGTTTAATAAAAATCACGTGTTGTTAAACAAACGAAAAAATAATATGAATTTCAGTAGAACCTATTTTGATGTTAACATCTTTTGATTCATTTCACAAGAGTCTTACCTTATAAGTAATGATTATAATTAAATATTTAACGTAATTGAATTAATTGAAATTGAGTTAATTGAAAATTAATTGAAAATTTTATGAAATATCAGACTACTGTACCGCGACTTCCAAATTACTTTATAGAATAGTTATATAATGGTGATATTATAATATATGAGGATTTTCATTAGCCCAATATGACAAAAGGTTGGAATGATCTGCATTATAACATTTTGAATGGAGATCCATTTGCACAATCTACTACAAATATTTCAGTATAATCTACTCTTTGTGTACAAAATTATTATTTCTATTATAAATTATTATTATTATTATTATTATTATTATTATTATTATTATTATTATTATTATTAGCACACCAAATTCTTTAGAAATTTAGAGAGATATTCTTCTTGTTAATGAAGCCAAGGATTGTCCGTGAATCATAATAACTTCATCTCTGAGCGATTACATCAAGCCATACCCCATACAATTTTTAACTATGAACGGAAAACAATGCAATGCACTTTATTGTGATATTGATGTATCTGTTAACAACTTCTATAAAAAATTAAAATATAGATTTAATTGAAATGAACCAAAGGTAGCTATTAAAAGAAAAAATATGTACTATAGATACATATAAGTTTACTAAGATATTACACAAAATAAAAAAAATTATTATTGGAAAATAATGAAAAACTGCATACTGAAAAATGCAGGGGATTAAGAAAGAAAAAACCAAAACCATGATAGAAAAGCATATTTACAATGTGTAGGGAATGCAGAAGGGAATGTTAACAGTGGTCTATTAGAAATTAAGTGGATAATTGGATAATAATGAAATGTTATCACAGATGTTTTAAATGCTCAGACATGAAATTATAGAAATCTCTAATTATTACATCATAATAAACCAAGAAACACAGCACACAATCTCATTTTATGTTTTGTTCCACTTTTAATACATTTTGTAACATGTGGGAATTAGATTTTAGCACCAACTTCTTTCAATACAAACATGTTCAGTTATTTCTTACAAACAGAAACATGTTCAGTAATTTAAAGAAACTGATGTGAAATAATATTACTATCTAGATAATTCATTTTTATATCACATTCTTATTTTCTTGAATGTAATGTTCATATCTCACTGTTTTGGTTTGTGTATGTAATAATGATATCTGTTACTAATTTCATTACTTAATTTTCTCATATTAATATAATATACTAGCTAACATACTTGTTTTTATGCAGGCAATTTTTTGTACAACTACATGCATGCAATAAAATTTAACTAAACTAGGAGAATACCGATTGCGTAATAGCAGGCAAATACTTTCCATTAGAAATTATCTTTATAAATGATATGTTAATGTATTAAAACTGCATTGTCTACCAACATTTACTTGGATTATCATGTATTTTATTTAGGAAAAGTCATTCAGGAAATACCAGGCCAACAATTTCCGTTCTGAATATGATTAATTTTCCAGAGATATGATAATTTTTTAAATTAATGTTCTTTCTTACCGGAAGCAAAGAAACATTTCATACAAAAGTCTGAGGAAACCATTGGCGAAAGATGCATGTTTTACCAAAATAAGCTTATAAGAGTAATCTGCTAATACAACTTATACTTACATATTTGTAATCTGCTAATACAACTTATACAAATATACTTGTATAATCAACATGAAATTTAAATGTTGAACAAGGAGCCAAAATAATGCAATTCCTAATAAAGAAATTATCTATATTACATTATAGAAATTCAGCCAACCATATCTACCTGATACCACCAGCTACCAAAATCAGCTAATCATACATGTAGAGAAAATCAGCACTTAATTGCATTTATTATGTTCTTACAGTGGGAATATTAACCGGTAATATGTAGAATTTTTGTGACTTTAATTCTGAAAAGCTGAGAATTATTGATGCTGTCTACTGTGTTTGAAAACCTCTCTACCCCATTCCTGGCATTAATCCAGCCCAGTCTCTCATGCCTTTCAGCTTACATTTCAGTTTCCAAAGCCACCTCAACTCATCTGTCCCCTGTGTCAAATGCATTTGTGGAGAATGAAAGACACTATCAAGGATATACAATTTGAATTTGTTGATGCCTTAATTAAGGTTGGAGGAAGATCATGACCCCATTAAAAATGTACATTTTTTCTACTACCACTGTACAATTCTCATTTAAGATGTCTGCAGCTCATTGCATAATGATAGAGTTATGATACAACTTCATTACAGCACAGGGGTTTGACCAGTCTCAGAGAAGTATCAGTTGAGAAGTAATCAATTACTGTTGTCATATTAAATGTTTTGTTGGATTGTGTATATTACTGTTCCGAGACAACAGAATTGAAATAACCTGCAATAATCGTTCTCCCCTGTTACTAAAACTCAGAACAAACTTAGATGACAGAATCACCTTTGATGACTCTATCTATTATTAAGCTGATAAGAAATAAGGACAAATCCTGAACTTTGACATTTCTTTAATAAATTTAATTTTAACTTGACTCGTGAACTGGTTGATTGAAGTCAGACTGTACTTATCAACCAATGCCTCCTGGAAGACTATCCACTTGGTGGCATTGGTGGAACACTGCATACCAGCTATCATGATACCAATGAATATAAAATATTAACTTATGATAGCTGTCATTAGTGGTAGAAAATGTACTCTATGAAACTCGAAGTAATGAGTATTAATCCATTTATTCGTTCATCTCTCATTTCATAATATCCTTCAAACTCGTGAATTAATACCCATCCTTACATCATGTTTTCACAATATACAAAACAATGTGTTTCGAAATGAACCATCATTTGTTGATTTACTTTAAAGCTTAGAAAAAATGGCACAAGAAAAATTTGTTTATATTATTTTACAGAACAAGCTGATGTGGTTTTTACAGCTGAAATGACTTGCTCTGTTCGTAGTTCCCAAATCATATAAAATAAGTCTCCTTTTGCAGCTACGTGGAGCTTATCTGCTTACTATTACAATTACTTTGCTTACCTGTGGCCCGTCTGAGCCACGCCTCGCGACAGCTACCTGGCTGTCCAGGGAGTTGGGCGGGGCTCTGTGGGGGTTTAATAGTCTGAGCCTGCCCCTGAAAGCAAAGAGGGTAAAATATGTTTTAAAAAATCAATAAAATGAAATCACTTCAAATAATTTTATTAACCCTGAATAAGACGATAGTTTGGAATAGAATTTTCTTTAAGAATTTTCACTTTCACTGTGTAAATAGTAATGTGAAATACCCTTTGCACAATTCACAAGTTGAAAGGTCACGACTCTACGGTACAATGATGATATTACCACGAAGAGTCTGAATGCACTAAAAATAACGAAATTATGAAATTGAAAAAAAGGTTTAAAGGGAGAAAGAAAATATCATCGAAGAGGCAGATTTGGCACGAAGGGCTGTTGCAACAAAGAAGAGGAAGACAAATACAATGAAAAAGAAACAGGAAAAAGACGATGAGCAAGAGGACGAAGTGACTGATACAAACGAAGAAGTAAACAAAGAATACGAAGGTGACAAAAATAGAGGAAGAAAGAAGAAAAGGGTGAAAAAGACTTTTTGTCTTTTGGGAAATGGGCGAAAAAAGACGAACTAAGAAGAAAAAAACGAAAAAGCAGCCGAAAACGACGAATGAGAAGACGAAGACAATTGAGATTTATTTTTTGTCTCGTAAGAGTGCGAGGGTAAAGACGATTAATAGATTATGTCGTGTTTCCAGGCGGGACAACTGCTGTGGTCATTAGTCCTGTAAGTGTAGTGAGTGTCTCAGAAGGTGGCTGTGACCCTTCCGCCGACCTACCATCACGTGGGCTTACGGGGCACGCTGCTCCCAGGGATATCCGCCAGCGGGGCACCGCCCCAGGCCTGCTCCGACTGATCGCCCGTTATGGTGGTAGTGAAGAGCATGAGAGTATAAATTTGTCTTTGAGCAACGGATCGCAACCCGTTTGTCAGGGTACTGCCCCGGCATTCGCCTGGTAGTGAATGGAGAGACTACGACAAACTACCGATCTGAGAAGCCGGCTGCTTTAATTCACCTCCAGCGCCAGACTACCACCCTAATGAGAACTTCTTCCTCCAGTCAGGACTAGAAATCCACAACCTCCCGATCATTGACACGGCGTAGCAATAGTAGGGGCTGAACAACCTCAATTTAGTTTAGTTCGTGCCTTATTTTACGTGGCGACTCGGGCCATCAGGCCCGCTCTTCCGTCTGACCACGCAAATTTCGCTACGCTTCTTTCACCATCTACCGGAGAAAGAAGGTATTATGTTGGGCGACGAAATAGACGATTTGAATTTATTTCAAACGCTTCTTTAGGCTTGAGGATCTTTTACATGCAGTGATCTACGCATGGAACAGCCGGCTTTACTTCCCCTCCGAAGGAAGGCATACGAAGGATTATTTTACCCTTAAAAATCCACGGCTTCAATCCGGTTTGGACCCGCGAACTTATGATGGTTAGCGTACCGTTACTTATAACGTACCGGTTCGGTGGTATAAAAGTATGATGGTTAGCGTACCGTTACTTATAACGGTTAGCGTACCAGGCTGCTAACGGCCCGGTACGCTAACCTTTATACCATCGAATACGCGGAGGATGAATTGATTGATTGATTTTTTCGTGCATCCGGGCTGTCAACTGCGTTGGTGTTTAGTCCCGTAAGTGTAGTGCATGTTTTGTTCTCGTGAGATAGCGGGGATATTCCCCCGCTGGATGGCGAAATCCGGCGCCGACCTACCGCCGGCTAGTGGATTTTCCCCTAACCAGGACTCTCCCACCAGCGGGGCACCGCCCCAGCCGGGACAAGCTCTAAGCTCCCGACCGCTCTCCCGGAGTATGCGGTAGTGTAGTGCATGTTAGTGTAAGTGAGTGTGTAAGGGGAGAGGATAGGACAAGGAAGAGGAAGGAAAGATCTTGGGCGGTCTGTGGCCCGTTTGGTAGGGTACTGCTCCAGCATTCGCTTCGTGTTGATCGGAGAAACCACGGAAAACTACCGATCAGAGCAGCCGGCCGCTAGAATTCTCCTCCAGACAGCGACTGAATTCGACGTAGCTGAAAAGCTAATGTTGAAAATCTTGGAACCTAGGACCTCCCGGTCAGAGGCGCTGCAGTGACATGAGCTGATGCACTTAGCTACCGCTCCCGGTGCGTCGGATGAAGAAGAAGAAGAGTGTGCGTACCCGTGGAGGAGTGTCTTGCGGCGCTGCTGCCAGGCGTGCAGCGTGGGCGCGGCCCAGAGCCCCAGCAGCGCCCAGGGCGAGGCGGGCGCGCCGCCCAGCAGCAGCGAGACCGCGCGCAGCCGCCCCTCCAGCGCCGCCAGGTGCAGCGGCGTGTGGCCCTCGGCGGTGGCCGCCCCCGCCGGCGCCTGCGCACGCGCGCGCGCCGCACTCAGCAACACAGCAACGCAGCCAAGCACTCCATGCATTAGGGAGCTGTAGCGCCAGGCGTAAGGAGGCATCCTTAAACGCTATTGATCACATGACTAACGACTTTATTCGGTCATAATGAACAACGTTCAGAAGAGGTTTCGCAATTGCGACATGCGTTATCTATATTAATAAAAGTGAATTCAACGACATGTAATCGACATCGATTCCACAAAAATGAGTGATTGAATTGATCCGAAATATTTAGTGAGAGAGAGAGGAAAGGAGAAAGAAGAGGAGGGAAATAGTGAAAAAGAGAGAGGGGTGAAAAACGTGAGACCAAAGAGAAGGGGAAAAAGAGGGGAAAATACATGTAAAAGGTCGGAAAAGATAGAGAAAAAAAAGATAGAGAAACAGAGAGGGGAAAACAGAGAAAGAAGAAAAAAGGAAGAGAGAGTAAAAGAGGAAAATATAGAGAAGGAAGAGAGACGAAAAGAAAGAGTAGGGGAAATGAGAGAGGGAAAAGAGGGAAAAAAGAAAGTTAAAAATAGAGAAGGAAAAAAGGCGAAAAAAGAGTACGGGGAAAGAATTAGTAGGGTAAATGAGAGATGGATAAAGGAAATGGAAAGAGAGATAAAGCAAAAAAAGAGGGGGAAAGAGAGGAAAGAGAAAGAAAAGATGGATGGCAAAAGGGTGATGGAAAAAAACAAGAAAAAATATAAGGAGAACGGAAAAAGCGGAAAGAGAGAGGAGGGAAAAGAGAACGAATGGGGAAGAGAAAGAAGGGGGAAGAGAAAGAAAAGGGAAGAGAAAGAAGGGGAAGAGTGAAGGGGAAAGAGAAACGGAGAGATAGAAAAGGAGAGAGGGAAAAAGAGAGGTCGGGATAAGAGGGAGGGAAAAAGCGAGGAAGAAAGAGAGATGGAAAAAGAGGAAGAGAGAATGATGAAAAAAGATAGTGAAGGAAGAGAGAACAGGACGTCTGCCGGGTTCTGCTAGTGCATTAAAACAAAAGAAACGTCTCAAGCGTTGACCAAAGAAGTTACATAATATATCAGAGAGTCTACGCTAGCGGCGAGACTTTTAAACCACGATACGATACAAGAGTATAATTAATGTACATTGTGTTTGGAATCTTACATTTTGTGGGCCTCTGCGACGAGTATTCAGTCTGGAATTTTCAATCGACAGTTCTTGAGAACGTAGGAAATATTTTCAAACTAGTTTTTTATGAGAGTAAGACATAACCTATCCCAAAGATATTTCAACTTCTTTTTCGCAAATTTCTTTCCTGCCACTTCTCCAACATTTACCGTTAATTCTTGACAACCTTGTAGAGTAAGTAAGGAATAATTGTAACTGCCTCATATACGAGAATTGGTTTGTCGGAGATGGTACAATCCCCAATGTTTCTTGTTTTTAGGCGGCCATTTTGCCGCTTGTAAGGTGACCGTAGAGACTCCTGTAGGCGTGCACTCTTTATGAAGGTATAAAGTATCTTAGGCCTAAGATAAGACGTTATGACTTCAAGGTCCGTCACGTGACTGTTAGTGCACAACGTCACGGCTTTACGCGTGGTGCTAAAACTCCCTATTGGTTATTTCGTGTTTCGCTATGGTCTTAGTCCTGTGTGTGCCGCTAGTTGTCGCATGCTCGCGACCGTATCAAGCAGTGCTGCAGATGAAGCGTCTCTAGCGGCACGTCCGAGAAAGACGCGAAAAACCGTGCCTAAATGCCAGCGTGGTGACGGGCCTTGAGCGACCTTGGGAGGCAGCTCTGTAAAAACCGCAGTATAGGGCATGGTTTCATCACGAGTGGTGGCGCTCTTCTTCCCCATCCGACACTGAACAACACGTTCCCTCAACCAGGTATCTCCTATCAGTGGTGAACCACCTCAGCCGGGAGAAGCACCCAGCTCCCAACTGGTCTTCCGATATGTGTGGTAGTGTGTGTGTGTGTGTGTGTGTGTGTGTGTGTGTGTGTGTGTGTGTATGTAAAGAATGAAGAAGAGGAAAGAAAGATCGGGCGCGGTCCGTGGCCCGTTTGTTTGGATACTGCTCCAACGTTTCCCTGGTATTGGTTAATTGATTTTTTGTTTCCGGGCGCGTCAACTGATGCGGTCATTAGTCCCGTTAGTGTAGTGCATATTTTTTTCTCGGGAGATGGCGGTGATCTTTCCCCGCTGGATGGCGAGATCCGACACGGACCTACCGTCGGCTAGTGGGATTTCCCCCTCACCAGGACTCTCCCACCAGCGGGGCACCGCCCCAGCCGGAACAAGCTCTAAGCTCCCGACCGGTCTCCCGGAATATGTGGTAGTGCAGTGCATGTTAGTGTAAGTGTGTGTGTAATGGGAGAGGATAGGACAAGGAAGAGGAAGGAAATATTGCGCGCGGTCCGTGGCCCGTTTAGTAGGGTACTGCTCCGGCATTCGCCTGCTGTTGATCGGAGAAACTACGGAAAACTACCGATCAGAGCAGCCGGCTGCTAGGATTGTCCTCCAGACAGCGACTTAATTCTCGACTCGCTGAAAGGCTTGTGTTGAAAATCTTGCCGCCGTGGGGAGTGGGAACCTAGGTCCTCCCAGTCAGAGGCGCTACAATGACATAAGTTGATGCACTGAGCTACCGCTTCCGGTAATTAAAGTCGTAATTCTCTGTAGGTCGAGTGCTTGCAGTCGTCACAAAGTGCAGCATGTCTTATGTAGCCATTGGGTGGTGTGAATAAAAAGTAAGCAAAGATTTTGACTGATTATTTTAAGCAAAAGCTTTGTTTAAGTTGAATACAAAATTAGCAAAAGCTAGTTATTAGTAATGCAGAAAATGGATGGTGTGCTTGCCTGCGCGCGCAGCAGCGCGAGGACGAGGCGCCAGTCGCCGCCGCTGGCCGCCCAGTGCAGCGCCGAGTAGCCCCGCGCGTCCACGGCGCCCGCGCTCGCCCCCGCGCGCAGGAGCAGCTGCGCGATGCGGCGGCACCGGCTCTGCGCACAGGGGACACGCCCCCTCCAGCTTAAACACTGCTCACGTTCGGGGAGCGGGTGGGGATTCATGCACACATAGGGAACATTTATTGTTTACTAGCTGACCCGGCGAACTTCGTTCTGCCATTTTTTTTGTTTCAAAAAAATTTCGAAAACCATGAAAGAAGTGTTTTATTATTTATGCCCGCCTCGGATTTACACGGATGGTGTACAGTCGCGGACTAAGGAAATGTAACACTTCCGGTAAATTCAAATTAATCGGATTATAAATAACTCCCACGCCGCCCCCTCTCTGCCATCACACCCACCTCTCAAGCCCCTCCTTTCCCGCCGCCCCCTTCGACCCTCTTCCGCCCCTCTCTGCCTCACCACTTCCTCTCAAGACCCTCCTTTCCCGCCGCCCCCTCCCACAAGCACGGCGATAAACCTCTAAACACACATCAAAACACACAAAATGCCGTTTGATGTTGCGAAAGAAACGGTAATTGTATACGAATTAATGTCGATCCATTCGTACTGTCCAATATTTTTTAAGTTAACTGCTGGCTGAACAACTGAACGTCAATCTGTCTATGTTTTGTTAAAATATTGAAGGTCTCTCACAGTCTTCTGTCTCATTCACTCATTCACTTTTCATATTATAAGATTTTTTTAAATTTTCTGTTCGATTTTAAAAAAAAGTTATTTAATACAAACCTTGTCCTAACAATAACGAACACACACACACACACACAAAGAATAATCCAATTTGGTGCAGTCATTCGAAAGTTATGCGCCCTCATACATTTCGGCGATTCATTTTTATTTATATACATGTAACACAGTTCATTTTACTTGACTGCATAAAGAATGTTACGTTTTTCATGTTGATGTGAATGCGCTGTTTTGTTACCACCTATCGTGTGACTGGTTCGATGAAGGCTGAGTGAAGTACGTTTGCTTACATTGCCTTGACAGCATGAATGTCAAGGCCCTCATAAATATTACCCGCGCACGTTTTTTTGAGCCCTCGTTTCGCTAGTTGCGAGAGGAGTGGGGAGTTTCTTTATTTTGACAGAAGGAATTTTATATTAAATTTGTAGTTGGTTTTTCGATGCAAAATAGTTTCCACTTCACGGCAGAGAATATTTCTGGTTATCAGATTTTGGCTATTACGCTGGTTGCTATCATTTATTCTCAATTCAGCTAAATTTAGTAAAGGAGTGGGGGTAGGTATTCCCGGTCTTAAGAAAACGTGCGCGAGTATTACCTACAAATCCAGAATGTAAGTCTCACTATTTTCTTCATTTTTTGAGTAAAACCATTGACAATTTCATACGTGAAGCATATACAAATATGATTTTATATACTGCGAGCTATAAGCTATGATGTTACTATAATCAAAATGCCCCAAACCATTAGTTGTAAAAACACATAAAATACTGCAAATGACAGAGTCCATTACAGCTGTTATATCGCTATTAACATCATTACATCTGGAAGTAGTACATAAACAACCAAGACCGTTATATATGATATCGGTCGTGTGTCTTTCAATATTATCACTTTTTCGTAAAAAACAACAAATTAGAAATTACTTTCATGGAATTAAAATCTTCATACGTCATCTTCGGCGACACCTCACTTAGTTTGTTCTTAAAGGATAGTGGACTGTTAAAATTCTTAACCGACGCGAATTAGTGGCTTTTCGTTCCCGTTTGTTTGTGGTAAGTCGTAATAACAGTACAATATTACGAAAACACATAATGGAAACAGTTTTTACGGCGGCCCGCAGTCATCACTAGAAATAATATTATTCGCGTTCTTTTAAAACAGCCTAAAAAATAAGTAGTATGTGACAAGTAATTTTCATGCCAACTATATCGACGGATTTAAGAAATTATAGTACAGGGTATATAATTTATCAGGCACCGATAAATCGGCAAGCGTCGCCCGGAGAACCGGCGCGTCGGTCGTCCAGAGTCACGCTGTTTCAGGCCCCGTACCGACATGAGGGTCACTTCCGCTAAGTTTAACTGATCCCACAGAATGTGCGTCATGTGGGGGCAATCGGCTCCAATACATTCTTAGCATTTCCAGAACATATTTAGATCTACTCTTTGGAGCAAATTATGCAAGACTGCAGAGATTTTCTTCCTAATAGTACCCCGGATATCTTCCTCCGAATGAGGATTTCTCGCGTGCACTTGAAGGGATGAATCACATGATTCGGGAAGCAGTGGTCCAGGAGTAAATATTTGATCGTTACTGCTTAAACATTCATGGATAGCAGAATTTTATCGAAGCAATTTCTCACCCCATGTGGAACAATCTCGCCCAGATTGACGGTACACTGTCAGAAATTACATTAAATTTAATGCAGATTTAATGTACGGCAGTACATGACTTGTACTGTACTTCGTACATTAAAGGGATATTAATGTATCTGTTCATTAAATTTAAGGCGTAAATTAATATCAAAATAGACTTAACGTACAATTGCTGACTTCACTTACTTATCTACATTAAATTCAATGTAAACTTACATTAAATTTAATGTATGTGTACCTTAATTTTAATGTACGCGTACATTAAATTTAATGTAAATGTTCGTTAAAGTCGTAAATGTTTCGTTAAAGTTAAATTTTATGTAATTTTATGTAAAAAGTTAACGTTAAATTTAATGTAAATGTTTCGTTAATGTAAATGTTCGTTAAAGCTGAACGTGTACGTTAAATTTAATTTTCATACATGAAAATTACTTTACATTAAAAGTAATGCAGAAATTTCCGAGAGCGTACTTATCATGACATTTTACAGCAGTTGTTTAATGAGGCACCTAGAAGGTGATATTCCGTGTATGGTGTGCGTGATGGCGTACCTGTCGGCGCGCGCGTCCGTCCTCGGCGGCGCGGGCGGCGGCGCGCGCGGCGGCGGCGAGCGGCGCCTCGGCGGCGGCGTTGCGCGCGTCGGGGGCGGCGCCGGCCGCCAGCAGCAGCGCCGCCACCCGCAGGCGGCCCCCGCGCGCTGCCGCGTGCAGCGGGCAGTCGCCCCACGAGTCGCGCGCGTCCACCGCCGCGCCCAGCGCCACCAGCTGCTTCACCTGCACCACACCACACGCACGCACGGCTTCACTCGCCGGATACAAACACGATTGATTGGTTGATTTTTTTTCGTGTTTCCGGGCGCGTCAACTGCTTTGGTCATTAGTCCATGTAGTGCACGTTTTGTTCTCGGGAGATGGCAGTGATCTTCTCCCGCCGGATGGCGAGATCTGGCGTCGACCTGCAGTCGGTTAACGGGGCTTCCCCCTAACTAGAACTCTCCCACCAGCGGGGCACCGCCCCAGCCGGGACAAGCTCTAAGCTCCCGACCGGTCTCCCGGAATATGTAGTAGTGTAGTGCATGTTTGTGTGTGTGTGTCGTAGTGTGTGTCACTGTAAATATGTGTACAAGGGGAGAAGGGAGAAGGATGACGAAGTGTTATATCATAATAATGTGTACCTTCGTTAAACCCTTGTTACTGTTGAACATGTCAACATTTTGCAGTAATAAATTGTGTATCATAACTAAAACTATATTATTAAGTAATGAAAAGTCCAAAACCCCATAAGCACATTCATGATCATTAACAAGAAACAAAGATTTTCAACCATCTTTACCAATCTCACCCCAATTAGTGTTAACAGACAAAACAAAACCAAAGCAAAGCAAACTATTATGTTTCTTATAGGTTAATAAAATATTCCAACTTTTTGTTACAATCGTTTTCCCAATTTTGTGTTCATCTTTTACTTTCTTCCGGTAGTTATAAGGAAAATAAATAAATAAATAAATAAATAAATAAATAAGTAAATAAATAAATAAATAAATAAATAAGTAAATAAGTAAATAAGTAAATAAGTAAATAAGTAAATAAGTAAATAAGTAAATAAGTAAATAATTAAATAAGTAAATAAGTAAATAAATAAATAAATAAATAAATAAGTAAATAAGTAAATAAGTAAATAATTAAATAAGTAAATAAGTAAATAAATAAATAAATAAATAAATAAATAAATAAATAAATAAATAAATAAATAAATAAATAAATAAATAAATAAATAAATAAATAAATAAATAAATAAATAGACAAATAAATAAATAAAAATCAAATGAGGCGAGTCGGGCACCTGCGCGTCGAGGCCCATCCCGGCGGCGATGTGCAGCGCGGAGGTGCGCGCCTGGGCGTCGCCGTGGGCGGCGTGGGCGGCGTCGTGCGCGCTGGGGGCCGGGTGGGCGGCGGGCACGCGCAGCACGGGCCACGTGGGCTCGGGCACGCCGCCGTCGCCGGCCAGCAGAGCGTCGGGCGCCTGGCACGCGCTGGCGCCCTCGCCGTCCCCGTTGGCCTCGCCCCAGGCGCGCGCCACGGCGCTCAGCACGGCGCGCACGCACGCCTCGGCGCGCTCCTCCTGGCGCACGCGCGCGCCCACCACCAGCAGTAGGCGCGCCTCCGCCCAGCGCTGCGCACGCGCACGCGCACGACCACAGGCCGGTATTACACTGTAAAGGATCTTCGTCGAAGATCTTTTATACAAGAAATATGACAGTGTAATAGCCAATATGTCATAAAAGATTTCTTTCATAAAATGTCTTGGATAAAATGTAGTCTGCAGCGTCCAAGTTTTATCATACAGTTGGTAACATGGCGTCTGATATAGGGGTATTGCTTCAACCAAAGTTTTAATTGCAGAGTGTGGGCAATTAGAATGCTTATATAATACTGTCCATCCGGACTACAAAAGGAAAACCAAACGAATTGACGCTCATAGGACACATTTTCCCGAGAAGTGGAAAATAAGAGGTTTGAAAAATGCCCACTTCAGAAAGATATTTTTTTTAAACTTCCAAATCAGAGGACTCAATTTCGAAAGAAGGAGGAACGACAAAGAAAATTGAATGTTTCCTCATCGATTCTCAAATAATTCATTTCGAAGTTCTTTAATTAATGCGCGATCCATAACCTCACCATGGATGAATACCATAGCGTTATTCTAAGTCCTCACCCTCAAAAGTTTCCTCTTTACTTTTTCCTTCATCAGCATTAAACATAGGTTAGTTATTATAAAACAAAGTAGCGCAAACGATTATTTGTGCATCATCAATCGTAAATCGCGAGCGAAACTAGTACATAAAATATTGGACAAAATGTAATACGTTCGTCAAATTTCTTTGTCAGTTTTCTCGTCAAAGTTCAAAAAACTTCCACAAAGTTCATCAACAAAGATATAAGTCAAATATCTTTTACAGTGTAATCCCGACCTTAGAGCCCCTTCACACGGTGCCTCACGGTAGCGCTTCCGAGTGGCGCGTCTGCCCTCAAAGCAAAGTAAATGGAGGTATTCATATGGGCGGGGAGAGTCACTGCAGTGGCAGTAAAGAAATAAAATAAAATAGTGGTTCTCACCCCGCCAGCAGCAGCGCAGACGCGCTTCCACACCACTGTCAGACACAGTTTAATGCCAGCCTTCATACCAGGCGGAAGCGCTACTCAGTTTAGCGCCCCTTCACATGGAGCCTCGCGGCAGGGCTTCCGACTGGCGCGTCTGCCGTCCACGCATTTGTTTAAATGGAGGTCTAATTGGTAGCCTTTAAACTAGGTCACTCGAATGTGCTACTAAACTGTTTACCTGCTCACTAACTTGAAGCCACCGGACCCCATAACGGCGTGACTCACGAATCCTTTCTTTCCCACGCCCAATGGTGCTAGGCAGTGGCTGTGTGTGAAGGGGCTCGGTGCTTACCGGTAGCTCTGCCGTGTGGCTCCATGTGAAGCCGGCCGTCACTGTTATCATGTTAACTACCTTGCGATCACCGGAGCACATAGGGGTGACTAATGTACAAAAGGCAGTTCTCAGAGAGAAAATTTGATATTTTCGATTCATTACAAGCCACCTATTAGTAATGATTAGTAACGACCTGTTGAAGAATGATGCATTCGAATGCAATGTGGTCACTACATTTCTGGAGAATCAGACGCCTGTCCACGAACTTTCCTTCGTCCCAATGCGAAATATATACCGTTCACAAACCTTTCGGAAGGTGCGCATTCCAGAATGTCCCCGAGTGTCACTGTGTATAGAACGATTTTCCTAAGGATGAGCCAAACTGACAGTTCGCGAAAACAAGTGAACATCACATGTCTTTCAGAGAAGTATCACTCCACCGCGACAGCTGTTCAGCCACGCCCCTTCATAAAGTGCTAATGGCTCCTGTGAAAACATCCCTATGCCGAAGTCTAAGAGTGTTGCTGAGGTATATGCACGAACGCGAGTCCAAGAAATATTTAAATTTAATTTCGTAAGTGGAAAATCTCTTAACATTCTCTCACAATCAGTAAAAGAAAACTGCCACGAATGTAAGTAGAAAGCTCTCAATCACAGCTCGTCACACAACAGCACAAAGGCTGGAACCACGTGCATCGGCACGCATCTCGCATTCAAGTCTCGGTTTTAAAATAAACATAATATTTACGGCACAAAAAGTAAATTCAATGTAATATATAAAGAAAATACTAATTTTTACAGAAGAGCACATAACACTGCACTTTCTAATTTCAATTATTTCTCGCGGCGCACTCTATTTTTATCGGACGAGGACATCACAAAAGGAAGCGTCGAAGCCATTTACAAGCTAGCCAACTGCAAACGAATGAATGCGGGAAGGGAGTCTAATGGGCTCAAGGACACAACGACCACAGAACCTTCAGTTATGTTGCCAGCACTGGCGGTCACTTTGGCTCATCCTTAGGAAAATCGCTCTATACTTGAAGGGGCGAAGCGCCACTGACCTGCGCGAGCACGGCGTAGTAGAGGGCGGTGGAGCCGAGCACCTGGTCCTCCTCCTCCAGCGGCGCCCCGGCCTTCACCAGGCAGCGCACCTCCGAGAAGCCCCCGCGTTGCGCCGCCAGGTGCAGCGCCGTCCTGCGACCACACACAGGCAAAGGTGGCTCAGGGCATCAACTGATGTCATTGCAGTGCCTCTGACTGTTCGAGTCCCAACGGCGGCAGGATTTCCAGCTGTCTGGAGAAGAATTCTAGCGGCCGGCTGATCTGATCGGTAGTTTCACGTGGTTGCTCCGATCAACATCAGGCGAATGCCGGAGCAGTACCCTACCAAACGAGCCACGGCCCGCGCGCGCGATCTTTCCATCCTCCTCCTTATCCTATCCTTACCCCTTACATACACACACTAACACTAACATGCACTACAGTACCACACATGCCGGGACACCGGTCGGGAGCATAGAACTTGTCTCGGGTGGAGCGGTGCCCCGCAGGTGGGAGATACCTAGTTAGGGAAAACCCCGTTAGCGGACGGTATATCGGCGCCGAATCTGGCCATCCAGCGGGGGAAGACCACCGCTACCTCCCGAGCAAAAACACGTAGTACTTTTGGGGAGGGACACTTACGGGAAGTCGTAGGCTTCCGCGGCCAGAGTCATGTAAATGATCTTGGCTGTCCAGGTGCACAACAGCCCTGACGAAGACCACGACAAGATGGTCGAAACGTCGGCAACACAGCGTTCGACGCGGCGTCACCTGGACAGCCAAGATCATTTACAGGACAGTTACGAGACTCACGACCATAATAGTTGACGCGCCAGGCATCACTAACAATCGATCATTTTTCATCCTCTGGGAGTTGTGTAACCTAAGCACGAGCCCCCACTGCTGTACCTTCCGCCGCGGTCCGTCTGCCGGGCGAGGTGCGGGCGGCGCTGCAGCAGGCGCTGCAGGCGCTTGGGCGGGGCGCGGGCCAGCAGGGCCTCGTGCAGCGGCCGGCCGCGCGCCAGCAGCGCGTCCAGGAAGCCCCACAGCGCCGCGTGCTCGGCCGCGCCCCCGAGCAGCGCGCGCGCCGCCGCGGGCCGCTCCGCCAGCCAGCGCGCCGCCAGGTACTCGGCCAGCGTGCGGTGCGCGAAGCGCGCCGCGCCGCCCGCCGCGCCCACCAGCACGCCCGTGCGCTCCTCCCCGCGCTCCACCTGCCACAACATCCACAACAATATACAAACCCTCACTGACATGGATTCAAAGACATCGAAATAATCGTGCGTTCGTGTTATCCCATGTCCATTTTACCGTAATCCCTTGCCGGGACAAGTTTTGCTCGTTTTACGGAGAAATTCGTGTTATGCAAGTTCATGCTAACAAGGCTTTACTTTGATAATAACAATAACAACAATAACAATAATAATAATAACATTAAAATTAGAAACCCTCATTAACACGAATTCCAAGGGACCGAAATAATCGTGACTTCGTGTTAGCCCGGTATTATAAATGTCCATATTATCGTAATCCTTAGCCAGGACCGAAGTTTTGTTCGTTTTACGCAGAAATTCGTGTTATGCGAGTTCATG
The DNA here is from genome assembly GCA_011170035.1 of Teleogryllus occipitalis. Lineage (NCBI taxonomy): Eukaryota > Metazoa > Arthropoda > Insecta > Orthoptera > Gryllidae > Teleogryllus > Teleogryllus occipitalis. The sequence goes on from BLKR01002009.1 coordinate 134,718, forward strand.
CTAACAAGGCTTTACTGTAATAATAATAATAATAATAATAATAATAATAATAATAATAATAATAATAATAATAATAGTAACAATAACAATAACACTAGGAATAAAAAAATTCATACCTCCAGAATAAAAGTAGGTGATTTTAAAGCAAACGATTACGTTGATTTCGAAAATCATTATAAAAAGTTTCTATTACGCAGGCTTCAAAAGATATGAAAATATTTAGTATTTGAAATAAACAAAATCCTATACAAATTTTACTCCGGTTATATTACTACAAAATTTTATGAGGTTGCTTCATTAGAGGTAAGACAAAGTTAAAAATGGAAATTGCAAATTCGTGCAATAATATTGAAACATCTTGAAAGGACAAATACCTAGTGCATTGCTTAAAATTGCTTTGCGCCTTGTCTCCAACTCTTGAATTCCTGTTTATTCTCTCTGACAAGAAACCATCAATAATCTCCCATCATTCCACATTCCTCACGCTCGCGGTCTCTCTTCTCCATTGTACAATGTCGTTAAGAAACTGTTCGTGTTGATCACCAATATCACCTCAATTCTGTTGGAATTGAAGTTAATTTAAGAGTGAACGAAATGAATTTTCAGAGACGTTCTACACCTCATATTTTTGTATCTTTCTAACCATTCTGTGACCATTGTTCTATATTTCCTTCTTTCTTTGTCCAGAGAAATGCATGCACAACTCTTTTAAAGGACGACCAAGATGCGAACTCAATGTCGCACAATTTTTTCTTGCAATATTTCATCCAATATGAGTTTTGTAATTTCCGGACTAATGAAAATTCCTTCCATTTCGCATTATTCATCCGTAGAATTATTTCACTACTTTGAAACGATATTTTGATGAATCTATAAAAAATTATCATTCATGTGTATTATAGAGAACACACAAGTCATTCAAAAACCCCCAAATGTCTGTAAGTTTGGATGTAAATCGTCCACAGACGTAACAGCGGTTATCATATTGATTCGCACAATTTCGATGTGAAATGATTTGCATTTTATCGAACCAATTCAATTCAACAGTGTACGAGGCGAATTTCCTTTATAAAACTCCAGAACTGTAATATATTAATGTATTTGAGGCACACGCAAACCAGACACGAACTTCACGCGCACAGTAGGAACAGTTCCGCATAACACCGACCGACTCAGAATCTGCCAACTCCACACTTGGATACTTGAATACTTGCTGTAGTTGAGGAGTTCATTTCTCAGGCGTTTTTTATGGATAAATGATATTATGTTCAGTAGCCATTGAGAAGGTATTTTTTCATGTATCAGAATTTCATGGAAGATTTCTGTGATTGTCTTGTCAATTTCTGGTGAACCGTACGTCAACGGTTCGTTAGTGATGCTATCTTCGCCAGGCGTTCTGCATGTTTTTAGGCACGCAATTGCTGATCTCACTTCGCTGATTAATACGTCAGCGGTAGCTCAGTGCATCAACTGATGTCACTGCAGCGCCTGTGACCGGGAGGTCCTAGGTTCCCTCTCCCCACGGCGGCAGGATTTTCGACACTAGCTTTTCAGCTACGTCGAATTCCGTCGCTGTCTGGAGAAGACTTATAGCATAGATGAACTAAACAAATACTTTACAGTAAACCCTCATTAATACGAATTCCAAGGGGCTGAAATAATTGATGTTCGTGTTATAAAAATCCGTTATACGAGTTTTATAAATGTCCGTATTTCCGTAATCGCTTGCTGGGACCGAAGTATTTTTCATGTTAGGGTGAAATTCCTGTTAAGGGTGTTCGTGCTTACGTTTTAATTGTGATATTCGTAATGTACTCATAAAATGGAGTTCGTTGCGCACTCTACCTTCCTGGAGGTACAAATATTGTTCCCTAGTGTAATTAGTGGCCTGCACCAGCAAAATGCTGATGCTGTAAAAATGGAGAAAAAGAAAGTAAGAAAGGGAAGAAGAAGAACGGAAATAGAAGGCTGGAGAGAATTAGAAACAGGAGAAAAATGATGTAGAAAAGGATAAAAGCGTAATAAGGAGGATGCGAAGAAAAAGAAAGAGGAAAGAAAGATAATCAGAATAGGTAAGTGTTGATGAATAAGAAGAAAGACCAGGTGCAGAAAAAGATGATAATGTTAAAGGAGGGCAAAAATAAAGAGGAGGAGGTTGAGAACAAGTAAAAGTAAAAGAAGATGGAAAGGAGGAGGAAAATGAGAAGATATTAATGACTAGCAGGAGAAGGAGAAGCAGGAACAGGAGAAGAAGAAGGGAAAGAATGAGAAAAGATGAATGAGGAGGAGAAGAATACAAAGGAGAGAAAGTATGAAGAGGAGAGACAGGGAGCGGTAACTCAGTGCATCAATTGATGTCACTGCAGCGCCTCTGACCGGGTGGTCCTAGGTTCGAGACCTGACGGCGGCAGGATTTTCGACACAAGATTTTCAGCTAGGTCGAATTCAGTCGCTGTCTGGAGGAGAATTCTAGAGACCGGCTGCTCTGATCGGTAGTTTTCCGTGGTTTCTCCGATCAACAGCAGGCAACTGCCGAAGCAGTACCCTACCAAACGGGCCACGGACCGCGCGCAATCTGTCATTCCCCTTCCTTGTCCTATCCTCACCCCTTACACGCACACTTACACTAACAACCACTACACTACCACATATTCCGGGAGACCGGTCGGGAGCTTAGAGCTTGTCTCGGCTGGGGCGGTGCTCCGCTGGTGGGAGAGTCCTGGTTAGGGGGAAACCCCACTAGCCGACGGTAGGTCGGCGCCGGATCTCGCCATTCAGCGGGGGAAGATCACCGCCATCTCCAGAGACAAAAACATGCACTCCATTTACGGGAGTAATGACCAAAGCCGTCGACGCGCCCGGAAACACGAAAGAATCACTCAATCAAAGAGGAGGAGAGGCAGCTACCTTGAGGAGGAAGGCCCGCAGGCGCGCCTCGTGCGCGGGCAGCCCCACGGCCGCCTGCTCGTCGCGGCCCAGCACCTCGCTCAGCGCCGCCAGCCCGTGCTCCTCCAGGAAGAGCGGCCGCAGTGTCGCCTCCATCTCCTGCCGCACCGCCGGGAACGTCGGGTCCTTGCGCAGCTTCTCGCAGCAGTACACCTGCCCAACAAACACACTTAGCACACAAATAGTGGCTATTATGTCGATCCGGGTAGCCGAGGCCGCAGTAGTTTTCCTGGCGGTCTCGGACCGAAGGATCGCGGGTTCGAGTCCCGCCTCTGACATGGTTGTGTTTGTGTGTGTCTCTGAATGATTGTGATGATTCATTTCATCCTTCGTCATCATTATCGTTTCACCTCATCCCCCACGGCTAACAACCCGGGGTGTAAAAACGGATTCAGCATGAAAATGTTGCCCCCCCCCCATAAAAGTTACGTGTACATACCCTCGATAAATATGACTGCGCCCCAGTGGGTGCACGTTCGCGTGGTCCAGAGATGGACGGTTCGCGACCAAAAATATTGACTAGTACGCTCGTGAAATGAACACCGATAGTGTTGAACTATACATTTCGTAGGAGCCCTCAAAAAATAACGCTTTTTCTTACCCCCTGCTCGATAATCACGAAGTGCGATACACAAATCACAGGAAACGCTGTCTTGTGCATTTGGAACCCAAACACAATATAATTAATTTTGGCCCATTCTCAAGCCCTTTTAGAGAGAATTCCAATCGTGAAATAGTCTTACCACTCATGTATTGGAAATTTCAAGATAAATACCCTTGCACTCGTCGTATTACCTACGATAATTACTTTTTAATTAACTGTCCTGTAACCAGTTGGCGGTCAACATTATCATGCAAATAAAATGAAAAACAGACAGTTATGAAACCAGTGCATTAAAATGTTCTAAGTAAACACTAGTAATATTTTCCTTGACGTTTGCATACTTTTTTTTTATATGTATGTAGTATCATATACACAAAAGACATTCACTCACAAGTATAAACAACTAACCAAAAATAAAACGAATGCCCCACAGACTACACTCAATAAGTCAACGGGTTACTTTGATAAGAAAATTAGTTTTTGTATAATATTAAACTTTTAATTTCGAGAACCTCGAACTTGCGCTGCACCAGGCGTTCCACAAGGTCCACGAAGCGGGGACGACGGCGTCGACGACGACCTGGCGCGCCTCCGTCGCCGTCGCGCTCGTCCTCGGCGTCCTCCTCGTCCTCGTCGTCGTCGTCAGCGCCCCCGCCGTCGTCGCCATCGTCGTCGCCCTCGCCCGCCGCCAGGGCCTCCGCCAGCAGTTCCACGTGCAGGGGCGCGCCCAGCACCCCGCCGCTGGGAACACACGCGCAGGCTGATATTGAGGCCACAACCATTCACGTATACTTCGATTAAATGGAGTGATTTACAGCAAAGCATCAGGTGGATGCGGTTATTCAATGGGGAACTTCGTTATGACTAGACATCGGATGTTTAGGGAAATGCTTATTTTATTCTAGCGCTCTTATTTAAAGGCTGATAATATATGTTCACAAATCGTGACAAATGATGACATGTGAGGAAGTTTTATAATGCTTATTTTTGCTTCATTTTATCATAAATGCTTTTTTTACATAAATACCTTTCTTGAAATTGTTTGCTTTTGTGTATTATATCGTGAAAATGGCCGTAGTCCAACGTGCCCATTCACTACGAAATCTTCAATTCACGTCTGGGTGTTATAAAATTTGAGAGAATTCCTAAAATTATATCAACTGATTTTTCTCCATTTCCCTATTACCAGCCGTAATAAATACCAGTCATGTTCTGAGAAAATGGTCCATCGACAATACACCGAGGGCACCAAATTTTAAGTGGAAATAAATGTAAATTCCCAGAAGGTTTGAGTGTTGATAGTGTTGGACTTCTGAAATATATGCCAGTCACATCATCAGATGTTGAGAGATCCTTCTTCACATTGAAACTGATTTTGTCTCCCGATCGTCGCAAATTTGAAATTGTGATATTTGAAAAGTTACTTGTAATATGCAAATATTACTGGTTAATTCAAACGATTACGAATAAAATCTAGAAGAGTTGTGTGTGTTTGTGTGTATATATATATATATATATATATATATATATATATATATATATATATATATATATATATATATATATATATATTGTTTTACATTCAAATGTACGAACTTTTTTGTGCATTAAAGTTAACAAAATAATATAGACAAAAATTACATACAATTTTTCATGTTAGTGTGTATGTAACTTATGACAGTGCCCTTTTTCTCTCCTTATTCTTGACATTTCCATTGCATTTTTAAGCGCCTAAAAGACGATTTTTTAGTACCTAAACATCCGATGTCTAGTTATGACATACATTTTTGGTTGAAGCTCCCGAGTGGACAACCGCATCACATCTGATCTGTCAGGAGTCACTGTATGTAAATCGGCGTCGATTGGGTGGTCCTATAGGATATGGAACGCTCAATATAGTTAAAATCGACACCATGTTTAGGAGCAAAATTGAAAGCCTTTTTGTAGTAGAGCACATTTTGCCAAACACTGTACTTTCAAAGGAAGTCTGGTATAGGCAGGTTCAATGAAGCACCAGAGATGTACATGACCGTACTTCCTTAGAAAAAATAAGGTAACATTTTATGATTTTTGAATAATACAAAGTCTTGTATTTCGAAGAGTAAAATAGAGTTGTAGCAAAAAAATGGCGATTGAGTCCTCGTATTTCACGAAAAAGTATTTCTCCTTTACAGGAAATTTTGTCATAAGAAGGTGGGATGTCTTACGAAAAGTATTGAATGACTGACTGCTGATATCGCAAATAACACACTTGATTATAAAATTTGTCTACCACTTCAATTTAAAATTTCACCTGCGTCTGTTATATTTTACTTCATCCACCCAATTATGTGAATCACTATATTGCTAACAATTGTTATATAGACAAAACGCAACTAAAAAAAGAAACGAAAATCCACAGTCCGATAACGATTTTACCGGCAGTCCTCGCCTGTAAACAATTGTAACGAATACAAAAATTCTAACTAAAGACTTCTCCATTCTAACTTAAGACTTCTGTAATAATTTTTGCTATTCCCCAGAACGATATTTCTTATTGATATTATCTTTTTGTTAGAAGTAGGTGGTATATCAAAAGGTATTCCACGGCCAACATCACAAATAAAACCCAAACCTCGGCTGTCACGCCGATTTACGAACTTCAACCGCGTCCATAATTTGCTGTTAATAGGTCTAATAATATAATACGAGGTAAAACTCAGCGAGACCAAGTCACATCACGTAAACTTTACCAATCGCAAAAGTGAGGCACTCCCAAAACGATCAATGGCAAGGTCGTTCTAGTGGCAAATACAGCGAGAGATTTGGGCATCACTTCGAATTCAAAACTGCCCAGGAAGGAGCACGTCAAAATATAGCGGAACTCAATCAGAAAACCAATGAAATGTACAGGTTATTGGAAAGAGAATCTCAGTGGCCCGTTTCTAATAAATTACTAATATTCCATTAAGTGTTAAAACCAATATGGAGCTTTGGGGTTGTGCCAGGATAGTTCATGTGCAAAAAATACAGAAAACTAAGAATAAGATTGCGCAATGCGCAATAAGATACGGCGCAATTCACCTACTTACATGCGAATGGACCGACTATATCGTGACTTGAATATAAAGACAATAGAAGAAGTAATTAAAGAGTATGCAATAAAGCAAGTCACATAACTTAGTCACAAAAGCATTGAGGCATTAAAACCCCTCCATTCGACTGAAAAAATAAGATCTGACTGACCGTCTGTAGTATGATTTATTTCTTAAACGAACTTTCGTGATCTCTGACGATGACCAGGTGTATCACAAAATCTATTAGTATGTATATTGTTAGATCTAACACTTTTTACATGTATTGTAACCATTTTGTTTCCTGCTTCAAAACTTGGCAATAGAAGGTTACCAAATGCTCCAAAAGGCTTTTAAGGAGGATTCTATGAGCCGCGCGCAAGTTTTTGAGTGATTTGGGCCCTTTAAACGAGGTGAGATGAGTGTTGACGACCATTCTCGTTCTGCGCGCCCTTCAACATCTCGAAACGAAGGATACGTTGACAAAATCTGCCCAATAATCAAGGAGGATCGTCGGATCACTATCGACAAAATTTCAAAAGAAATAGGAGTGAGTTGGAGCTTATGCCAGCGAATTTCGACTGAAGATTTGCAAATGAGACGTGTTGCCGTTAAATTTGCGCCTCGCCTTCTCACAGAACATAAAAAACATTCGATTGTACTTGAGCCTCGACTTAGAAAACGAGATAGAAAATGATCCCAAATTTTTGATCAAAGTCATAACAGGTGATGAGATGGTGTTGCGCATATGACCAAGTAATCTAACAAGCCTCAAGCACTGAAGCCAGTGGAAGACTCCCAACTCCCCCAGACTAAAAAAGCAAGACAATAGGGGTCGGATGTGAAGTCGATGATCATTCTTTTTTTTAAATGTTTTTGGAATTGTGCACCGGGAGTTTGTTCTCCCTGACCAGACTGTTAACAAGCACTTTTATCTAAGCGTTTTTAGACGTTTGCGACTAAATGTGAGGAGGAAACGTCTAGAAACCTGGACGATCAGGCGAATAGTTCCTTCATCACGACAAAGCCCTCGCACACACACCTTTATCTGTGAACCGCTATTTGGCCTCTCAGGGGTGGTCCGTCGTTCCCCACCCCTCGAATTCCTCAGACCTAGCTCATTGAGACTTTTTTTCTGTTCCCCAGAATTAAGAAAAATCTAAAAGGTAAGCGTTTTGATGATGTGAGGCAATAAAAAAAGCTTCGCACAGGGCACTGGACGATATCAAAGTTGATGAGTTCCCGAGGTGAGTCAAACAATGAGAAACAAGACTTGACAAGTGCATTACATCAAATGGAGAATACTTTGAAGGTCACTGAAGAAATTTTCTAAAAAAGGTCATAAATATTTTTATGGCTTACTAGTTCATTGCTGTGTGTTTACGGACCTCAAACAAAACACGTAACGGTATTGTTAATACACTTAACGGACCTTTCTGATTCTTTATACTCTCGGGCCTTTTGAGTACTTTACGGCCCGCTCTAATACCAACACAACACATACATTTTTATTAATTCGATTTATTAAAGTTACGATGCAAGCAAATACAATAAATAAATGGCATAATGCTCAAATACGTAAAATACCTCGTTTTAAACCTTATTTTGCTTAATTGATATGCAAATTGCAATTCTAGAAAGTTCCCGAGAATATACTATTGCCACCAAACACTCATATTTCACTGTTACGTATCACCTTTCATAATCATAGTATGTGCGTCTTGAGTAGCAGTACTACTTGTAGTAATAAGATGTATATGTGCGGCTAACATCCTCGAAATGTTAGTTTTTGGTGTTATGTATTCTAAATAAATTTTGGCAATACAAGCAAATAACCTACAAGTACTGTTTCATTAACGCAATTAACACCGTTATTCACTCTGTTATATAACTCAAATACACCATAAACATTTTCATAAATTTTTCTTGATTTGACTGGAAACCACTGTCCGTAGTTTTGTTAGCTTTTGCGAGAATTTTCGGATGAACATCACTACACTTTTTTTGTACGAACACATCAATCCAATAACGATTATGCAACAGTAATTAGATACACACTCTGTTTTGTTTATCAGACGTCATATTGACAAATGACTATTACAATGCATCTTTTCACTTTAGCCGCAAGACAAATTATAAAATGTTTTGAATTCTCGTTTATTCAGCAACGAACTAGTAAACTATAAAGTTTTGTGTGCACCACGGGCGTTACTAGATGTTTTTGCCCCTCAGGTGACTTCCAACTCCTCGGGCCAGAGGTCATCGGGTTTGGAAGTCGCCCTCAGGGCAAAAACATCTTCTTAACACCCATGATACATAAAAAACTACCGAGAGCGATAGCTCAGTGCATCAACTGATGTCACTGCAGGGCCTGTGGCCTGGAGGTTCTAGGTTCGAATGCTGACGGCGGCAGGATTTTCGACCCTAGCTTTTCAGCTAGGTCGAATTCAGTCGCTGCCTGGAGGAGAATTCTAGCGGCCGGCTGCTCTGATCGGTAGTTTCCCGTGTTTTTCGATCAAAACCACGCGAATGTCGGAGCAATACCCTAACAAACGGGCCACGGACAACGCGCGATCTTTATTTCCTCTTTCTTGCCCTATCCTCTCCCTTTACACACACACACTAACATGCACTACACTACCACATATTCCGGGAGACCGGTGGGGAGCTAAGAGGTAGTCCCGGCTGGGGCGGTGCCCCGCTGGTGGGAGAGTCCTGGTTAGGGGGAAACCTCACTACCCGGATCTCGCCATCCAGCGGGGGAAGATCGCGGCCATCTCCCGAGGAAATCATGCACTACACTTACGGGAATACTGACCCAATTCTCTGGCGCGCCCGGAAACACAAAAAAATCAATCCTAAATAACTATTTTTAACGGCAATCCTGTTTCTTTTGGGTGGGCGTTGTGGCTGTGCGCTCACTTGTCGCGGTCGCTGGCGAGCGCGCGCACGGCGTCGTGGATGTGGTGGTGGGCGAAGGAGGGCACGAGGCGGCCCAGCAGCTCCAGCTGCTGCTCGGTGGGCAGCGGGCGCAGCGACAGCGTGCAGCACGCGCCCAGCGCCGCGTCCAGGCGCGCGCGCGCAGACGGCCGCGTCGCCACCCACACGGCGCAGCGCGGTCGCGCGCGCAGCGCACGCAGCACCTCCAGCGCCGCCGACGCGTAGTCCGGGCAAACCTGCGCACGCGCTAACTCACTCACTCACTCACTCACTCGTTGCTTTAATCACTCATTTACTTAGAGCCTAGTCCGGGCAAACCTGCGCACGCGCCAACTCACTCACTCACTCGTTGCTTTGGTCACTCATTCATTCATTTGGAGCCTAGTCCGGGCACACCTGCGCACGCGCCAACTCACTCACTCACTCGTTGCTTTGGTCACTCATTCATTCATTTGGAGCCTAGTCCGGGCACACCTGCGCACGCGCCAATTCACTCACTCACTCGTTGCTTTGGTCACTCATTCATTTGGACCCTAGCCCGGGCACACCTGCGCACGCGCCAACTCACTCATTCGTTGCTTTGGACACTAGCTCATTTGGAGCCTAGTCCGGGCACACCTGCGCACGCGCCAACTCACTCATTCGTTGCTTTGGGCACTAGCTCATTTGGAGCCTAGTCCGGGCACACCTGCGCGCACGCCAACTCACTCATTCGTTGCTTTGGTCACTAGCTCATTTGGAGCCTAGTCCGGGCACACCTGCGCACGCGCCAACTCACTCACTCGTTGCTTTGGTCACTCATTGATTTGGAGCTTACGCCGGGCACACCTGTGCACGCGCCAACTCACTCATTCGTTGCTTTGGACACTAGCTCATTTGGAGCCTAGCCCGGGCACACCTGTGCACGCGCCAACTCACTCATTCGTTGCTTTGGTCACTAGCTCATTTCGAGCCTAGTCCGGGCACACCTGCGCACGCGCCAGTTCACTCGCTCGTTGCTTTGGTCATTCATTCATTTGGTGCCAAGGTCGGGCGCACCTGCGCACGCGCCAATTCACTCACTCGTTGCTTTTATCACTCATTCATTTGGAACTAGTCCGGGCACACCTGCGCACGCACCAATTCACTCATTCGTTGCTTTTATCACTCATTCATTTGGAGCCTAGTCCGGGCACACCTGCGCACGCGCCAGTTCACTCATTCGTTCATTCCCTTGTTCACTCATTCATCTGAAGCGTAGTCCCCGACAGCTGCGCACGCGCCAACGCCCCTGTACTCTCTTCCATTCTCTTATTTACTCGTACATTTAGATCATATTCCTGGCACACCAGCGCACGTGCCAACGCTCCTTCACTCATTCATTCCTTGCTGCACTCATTCATCTGAGGCACAGTCCCTGACATCTGCGAACTCACCAACGCCCCTTCACTCAAACATTCATTCCTTTTTTCACTCATTCATTTGAAGCACATTTCTGGCAGACCCGCGCACACAACAACGCTCCTTCATTTACTCATTTTTGTTCACTAATTCATTTGGAGCATATTCCTGGTCGCATACCTGCACACGTTTCGTTACTCACTCACTTATTCCTTTGTTCACTCTTTTGTTTCACGCGTACACCAGGCACAGTGATCACGCGCAAATGCTCGCTCACTCATTCGTCATTCGACATATTAGTAGGCTCATACATGTGCGTCCATTCATCTAGTCTTTCTTATTAATTTGACGCTTCGTTTGGGTACAACAGTTCACATGCTGATCTCGCTCATTCATTAATTCATTCACTCATTCCTTAATCCGACGCGTTTTGTGGACATACCTGGGCGTTAATTCTGCGTGCACTCATTAATTGGTTATTGTCTTTTGACAAGGTGAGTTACTGCTCTTGTTATATTCGTTGGTATTAACATTACCATTATTAAAATGCTATTTGGTAATGAGTGATTTAAGTTACAATGATAATTAAAGATGATTTTTATGCCCTAAAAATTCTTAAATATGCTTTTGAATATGCAATTACAATTAACAATATTTCATTTCCTGTAGATTAAATTGAGGAGAAGCATACTTGGAAAAAGAGATATATTGTGGAAACATAGTATATCCAAAGTTATTTCGCGGAAGATATAATTGAAGAAAGTGTTTTCACCTTAGTGAAATACATTGCATGATTTTTTTAAATTTTTTCTGCTTGGCTTAAACAATATATTAAGAAATATCCTTCATTTGCAGAAGTATTTTATCATCTACAGAAAGAGAGAAAAAACTATGACACGCTCTTTCTAGTCAACGAACGCACACAAATAAATAGATTCTATGAAATCATGGAACGTTTTAGAGATGTCTCTTTGTTTATGAAATGTGCAAAATATGCTCCTATAAATACGCGAAAAATCGGCCAAACAAGCACAAATACACCCTAACATTTGATTAGAATTGGAAGCAATGTAGATTAAACTTGGGTTTTTCTAATGAAGCATCTAACGGTGTCTTCAAGACGGAATATGGTATGGCTCTTCGCGACTTTCTCGGTCGTGCCGCTAGAGTTGCTTGCACTGCAGCACTGCCTGACATGATCGCGATCATGCGACATCTTGCGACAGAACCGAGAAAGACGCAAAAACTCGTTCCGTATTTCACCTTGGAGATACTACTCTCAGATGTGACGTTAGAAAAATCCAAGTACATAGCGTCCAATTCTAAAAAAATGTTGGTGTATATTTGTGTTTGTTTTGGCCGATTGTTTCTGTTGGTGCATAGTCGTGTATTTTTAGGAGCATATTAAGCTATATAGCTTCCAATTCTAACCAAATGTGAAGAAATTTCACAAAGCTGTGCAGCGTCTCTGACCGGGAGGTCCTAGGTTCTCGTCCTGAGGGCGGCAGGATTTTCGACACTAGCTTTTCAGCTAGGTCGAATTCAGTCGCTGTCCGGAGGAGAATTCTAGCGGCCAGCTGCTCTGATCGGTAGTTTTCCGTGGTTTCTCCGATCAACACCAGGCAAATGCCGGAGCAGTACCCTACCAAACGGGCCACAGACCGCGTGTGATCTTTCCTTCCTCTTCCTTGTCCTATCCTCTCCCCTTACACACACACACACACACACACACACACACACACACACACACTTACACTAACATGCACTGCACTACCACATATTCCGGAAGACCAGTCGGGAGCTTAGAGCTTATCCCGGCTGGGGCGGTGCCCCACTGATTGGAGAGTCCTGTTTAGGGGGAAACCCCACTAGCCGACGGTAGGGCGCCGCCGGATTTCGCCATCCAGCGCTCCCGAGAAAAAAACCTGCACTACACTAAAAGGGACCTAAGATCAAAGCAGTTCGCGGAAACACGAAACAATCAATCAATCAATCAAATTATTTTAAATACGTATGCATTTAACAAATCAAAACCTAATGTATTTTGAGTATGTATTTATATAATTATAAACAAAGTATTTTGGCGAAGTCTTTAAATACTGAATTTAAAGTATTTAGCCCAACCCCGATTATTAAGAGACTTTGTAGCGAGTGATTTAGTGCGTGCGTACCTCGTCGAAGGCGTCGACGAGGGCGAGCATGGGCGCGCTGCGGCGCAGGGCGTGTGCGAAGCGCGCGCAGCGGCCGTCCGCGTGCCGCGCGGGGCCCTGCGCCGCCGCCGCCGCCAGCGCCTCCCAGCCCGCGCCGGCCGCCAGCGCCGCCGTGGCGGGCGCCGCCGCCAGGTCCAGCAGCAGCGCCCAGCAGCGCGGGAAGAGCGCGCGCGCGCGCCGCGCCGCCCGCCGCAGGAACGCCGTCTTGCCCGCGCCCGGCCCCGCCTCCAGCACCAGCGCCGGCCACGGCCCGCACTCGCCCTCCGACGCCTGTGGAAGGGAACAAACAATTCATTTCCACATTTTCACGTAAATACACATTGTTGGGGCACCTGAAAAGTTTTTTTTTTTCAAAACATGTGTCCGTTCGACCGTGAGTCCGTCCGTCTCTCCCATCTGCCTGTTCGTTCGTCCCTTTGTCTGAACGCTTTCTGTGCATCTTCCACCCGTCCGTCGTCCGCCGACTCCGACGCCTCTGGCGCAATGCGCTTTGCTCAGAACAAGACGGAAATTAATGGAAGGGAACAAAAAATTAATTTCGAGATTTTCATGTAAATACACATTGATGCGGCAACTGAAAGTTTTTTTTCAAAACACCGTGTCCGTTCACCGGTCCGTTCCACCGTGAGTCCGTCGGTCTGTCTGTCTGTCTGTCTGTCTGTCTGTCTGTCTGTCTGTCTGTCTGTCTGTCTGTCTGTCTGTCCGTCCGTCCAACTGTCGTCCATCTTCCACCCGTCCGTCGTCCGCCGACTCCGACGCCTGTGGGGAAGCACGTTTTGCTCACAATAGGGCGGAAAATTATGGAAGGGAACAAAAAATTGTTTTCGTGATTTCAACGTAAATGCACATTTTTGGACACCTGAAAAGTTTCTTCAAAACATTTGTTCGTCCATCGATCCGTTCGACCATGAGTCCGTCCATCTGTATGTCCGTCCGTCCATCTTCTGTCCATCCATCGGATGTTGTCACTAAAAAGAATATTGTAACAATTGATATCGATCATGTCGTAAAGCAGATGAGAATACGTACGCGAGTGAATTTTTGTCGCGTAATGAATGTAAATACACCATCTCTGATGTGATGATATTTTTGTTTACGCAGGGAGTAACTGATTAATTGTTTAGGATATTTATTGATAAGGTCTTTCTTAACCCTATGTCGTAGTTTCATCTTTCAGCTCTTTTCAGGTGTACACAAAATGTTACGAAACTGTCGTCATGCGTAAGCGCTTCAAGAAAATTCTGACGTTGTCTCACAGTCATGGCTACCCACAAACCGCTAGGACTCATGTTTTAGAATATGACTGTGTAGACAACAGTCTTGCTTGTGGAGCATCTTAGTGAAACTTGAACTTCACTTGTACTAATTCTTGAAAGAAAAGGATGTGACCATCTGCGTCCTCGCAGAAAGAAACAACCGCATGTACAGAAAAATATATTAACTATGTGTCCTTACTGAATCTACACAAATAAATGTGAAATAGCACATACTTTCTCACCCTTAATAATTGTCAGTAATATTATACCGCAATTTGTGTTCATATCAAGACATCTCAGTCCATGGACGCTGACAACAATGGACATATAGTCTCTTATCAATTCTTACTAACAACACCATTCTTGCCATTAATGGAACTGTTTTTTACTTTTTATTGGTGAGGTTTTATGAAAGTTCTTGAACGTTTTTGTAGGACACTATTACTTCTGTTAAGAATATATTAATTTTTTTCGCCGTGTTTCCAAGTGCATTCTAAGTTTATTATTATTTTTTTCCATTTTCTTTTAAAAGAAGACTTACAAACAAATATCCATAATTAGTCTCTTCGTAATTAATATCTACAAACAAAAATTAAAGTTATAGATGCCCCGAGAAGCAGTAAAGCAGAAAGCCCGTTAAAACGTTTAACTTATGCTGGCAACTCGCATCCAAAAACTGTTTCAACTTCGTGCGTTTGTTTCTGAAAAAGTTAAAATAATATGAAATGGCAAATGAACTAACACTATTACGCACAAATTTGAAGATACGGCAGTTAAATATTACACACTTCTAGCTTTCACATAGTATACATTCGAATAAATGTGTAAATTTGTGGCAAATATTTCAAAAGTTTCTAACGCTTATGTATTATATATAACGCTTTTATATTGAATTTAAAATTAACATTAAACGCATTATAATTAGTTTACGATTATTAAAATACGTTATTTATCATATCCTTTTTTACTAAATAACACTTATGTGGGTGAAATTTATCTCCTTGCTAATCATAGAGGAATGTGATACAACTCCGCCTCAAAAGAAGTGAGAAAAATTCTAATTTACCGTTTGTTTTTTTCTAAAACTGGAAAAAATTTCCAGAGAGCGTTAAAAATGGAACCAGTACCACTTTCTTTACCGTTCCTTGTTACATAAACGGAGAAATTAAAGAAAAAAAATTGGAGCCGTTTCTCAGAAAAAATTGTTTAAAAATTACAAATTGCCTATGTTTCACGTAAAATTACGCGAAAAATTCTCATATTTTCTAAAAATTCAATATGACTTTATTTAAAGATCCGTTTTTGACGAACACATTTCATAGAGAAGAAAATTATCTTCAAAATTGTAGTTGAATGATGACGCCGAAAAAAATTGAATTTTTGCAATTTTTGAAAAATCAACGAAAATTAGACCTGCATCATTCTCTGTAATGACACATTCTCCCACTGTCACAACTACCTTCAATTAGATAAATCTGAAGAATGGATTTAAAACAGCATTTAGTTCGCCATCTACTGCATCCGTCTGCTTAGAGAATGATGGGCTGAGAAACGGAGAAAGAATGATTGTCCCATGTACAACAGGCTAGGTAATACGTGAAGAATTTCACGATTTGTGGCACTTCGTATGAAAAAACCTGAAGAATTTTACGATTTGTGGACTTATTATATCTCCCCACCAACTTTCTTCATGTTGTATGTATGGACCAGGAGATGAAGGTGTGAGGCCGGGGGACCGGCTCAAGGGGCGATCTCAGTGTCCCCGTTACCGTGAGTTAGTTAAAACTCAGGAATGGGGTTTTTGTACTTTTCATTTGAAATTCAGTATTTCTTTCCCCGCCAATGTTCCCTAGGTGCGTCTTATGAGCCAAGGAGGAGTGTGACGGAGACTCGCGGAGTAGCAATGTCTTATCTCATTGTCTCTATTCCCGAACGTTTAAGCTGAAGTAGAATTTTTACGTTTCTATGACTGTTGTTTTCACATACCTACACATTAATCCACACATTATGGTAAAAACAAAGTTATCGTCTCAAAAACGCTCAAAATTGATTTTATCGCCAACATCGAATTTTTGGACCAAGGGACATTTCCCTTACACTAGGTTTCGTTGAGCGAAAAGTAGTATTAAGAATATCGATAACTCGAATCTATAGCCCCGGATGGTTAGTAGATATTTTCCAAGCGCAAGGAGCCCGGTGTGGATAATTTATCAATAACCGGAACTTCATATACAGTCGCGGCTCGTGGTTTTCTAAATGGGGAAGGCTGCAAATGCGTTACATTACATTGCATTGCATTGCATTTGTATTGATAATTTCTTTCGATCACGAAGACCACAGTCCTGTATGTTTCGCGCTTCTGATAAAGGCTTAAGGGAGTAGCGCTCCTACCGCATATTAGGAAAACTAGTCGCAATGCTACTCGCTGAGCTGCATAGTAATGCAATCTGGTGAGCACACGCTGCATAGTAATGCAATCTGGTGAGCACACCCGTCTTCAGACCCTAGACCCAACCTTGAAGGCTGCCTAGCCGCAGCCTTCGTCCGCCGGTAAGCCTATTCAGTGAATGCATGACGTCACGCCTCGTCGTTTTACACAGGCCTTATGGCGGAATGAAGTGGGAGCCTAACGCTTTTCTCTTCCTTGTCAACAGCTTCAAATGCGTTATGGAGGGCCGAACTGACAAAGAAACTGACAAAGAAAAATTTTGATATGATTGTTATATAGTATAACTCAAAAATCCATTATTCATAAATAAATAATTTATAAATATTGTTGCGGCGGTGTCCGCCACACCAAAAAGCGCGCTGCAGAGGCGGCGCGCTGTGACGTCAGCAAGCTTAAACTAGGCAGCCGAGCAAAGAAGGAGCTGGCCAATGGGGACGAAACGGCCGGCGCGCGAAGCCTCTACGAGGAGGCGAGTCTTCAGCGCGCAGGAAGATATAACGGGCAGCTGCCGGGGTAGCGGCAGAACAGTGTACCGAGGGTAATTTGAGAGTTGATAGTGTTGAGTATAGTGATTGTGACCCGGCAGTGTACTAGGCGATTCCTTCTGATTAATTGTGCGACTTCGGCTTGGGACTTGGACTTCTTCGGAACATCTGGTGACTCGGCTATGTTATATTGGTTTCTCTCTCTTTTGGATTTTGGTACAACATTTTGTAACGACAGCGAAACTGTAATAAAAATCTTGTTATTGTTAACTTGCTGTTTTCCATACATAACAAATATATTTTTAAATTTCTTTTAGGGAGCGATTTCTATAGGAGAGGCTTCGCCTTACAGTCTTTAATGCCGATCCGCGCCTGTTCATCTATAATGTTTATCTGCATTCATTCCACGATAAATTAAATCTACTGATCTATCTCGCACATTCATTCGTTTCTAGCCCCAACTCATGCACGACACGTAATGACTTCGTTGCCGGAAGCGTCGGGTAAACACTCACTGCCCTGCGGAAGGCGATAACAAGATATCCGTGTACTTTTTTCTTTCATTACTGAGGGAAGTGGGAAGGGAAAACTCGGTTTGCACAACATCTCCTGCGTGTATATTAACTCGCGCTCAAGTAGCTCAGTGCATCAACTGATGTCAGTGCAGCGCCTCTGACCGGGAGGTCCTACGTTCGAGTCTTGACGGCGGAAGGATTTTCGACACTAGCTTTTCAGCTAGGTCGAATTCAGTCGCTGTCTGGAGGAGAATTCTAGCGGCCGGCTGCTCTGATCGGTAGTTTTCCGTGGTTTCTCCAATCAACACCAGGCGAATGCCGGAGCAGTACCCGACCAAACGGGCCACGGACCGCGCGCGATCTGTCCTTCCTCTTCCTTGTCCTATCCTCTCCCTTTACACACACACACACACACACACACACACTAACATGCACTACACTCTGGGAGACCGGTCGAGAGCTTAGAGCTTGTCCCGGCTGGGGCGGTGCCCCGCTGGTGGGAGAGTCCTGGTTAGGGGGAAAACCCCACTAGCCGACGGTAGGTCGGCGCCGGATCTCGCCATCCAGCGGGGGAAGATCACCGCCATCTTCCGGGGGGAAACATGCACTACACTCACGGGACTAATGACCAAAGCAGTTGTCGTGCCCGGAAACACGAAATCAATAAACTCGCGCTCAAGCGATGTTTACACAAGGTCATCTAGTTGGCCGACAGTCCACCAGACAGCGATTGGCGTCCTGTATACGCCTGCGAACAACATAAATATTGCTGCACGCCAGCGGGGATTCCGGTCACACTTTCCGGGTGTACTGGAAGTTTTGTTATAGGATACTAGACTAATGTTGAGGATAGTATACTGTTGTCTGGGAAACGCGCCGAAACCTTTCCAGCAAATTATTCTTCAACTTCAATCGTTTCTGTTTCTGACACGTCCTTCAATTATTTCGAGTTGTTAATGTGAATTGTGGTACCCCAAGAGTTACAAACATTATTCAAAAAATCATTCAATTTGTAATATAGAGTTCACAAGGGATACAATAAAATAACGGGCATTGAAATTGAGATTATAAACCTAACAACAAGAGGAATGCAAAGAGAACAGCACATGCTTTCTTGCATTGTTTCCATCTACAGCAATTTTCGAAAATTAGGAGAGTTCCATGAAAATCAGAACGGTGCCATTTTTTAAGCGTACTTGGTTTTTTTCGTGGAAAAAATGTTTAAAGACAAAATTTGGATTTGTTTTTGGGAATATATTTTATAAATTGCATTAATTTTAAGCAGAAATTATGCCAAAAATACTCCTTTCTTTAAAAAATTGCAAACGCCATTTTTTAAAGACCTGAGTTCTTAGGACAGATTTGATTTAAGACAAATATCTATCTTCAATATTGTACTTTTGCAAAGTACATTTTTTGCAATTTTCGAAAATAAAAAAAGCTTGCCCATAATGAGACAAGCGCCAATTTTTCCCGTTATTTGATACATGCGAGGAGAATTTTTTTTAAAAATTGGAGAAGCTTTTGAGAAAATAATTGTTTAAAAATTGCATATATTTCATGTAAAATTACTCGATAACTATTCATATTTTTTAAAAATTACACATAACCTTATTTTAATATCTGTCTTTAAACAAAAGATTTCATTCACGAAAAGATCTCTATCTTCAATTTTGTAATTGTAGGAAGACGCCGAAAATAATGTGAATTTTTGCTATTTTTAAAAAGCCAGAGATTTCAAAGAAAATGAGAAATGAGCATTTCCTTTCAGCGTTTTAACGCTATCCTAGGATAACGTTTAATCAAAAAATTGTAGCCATGTTTGAAAAAATTTGAAAATATTGATCCTTTAGAGAAAGTACCTTTAAAATCAAAATACGTTTAAAACTCGCAGAGTCTGGAAGTCGTTCAGACCGATCGGCCAATATTAATTTTGGAGAAAATCGTCCGAACGGCCTAGACGGTGCGTTGGTCACAGACCGTCATACATATGTGGCCAGACAAGACGGTCGACAGACGGATGTACAGACTGACGGACATACAGACAGAGAGTCCAAAAACCGGCTGACAGGCCATCAGAAAGACAGACAGACGGGCATACACACAGACAGTTAGACAAACGGAAAAACATGTATTCTGATTACACAGCATCTTAGAGGAAGTAATAGAGGAACATAATGTATCCACTTTTTCATTTATAGTGCCTAACAATGAGAGTTTTCTATCGAATAATATACGATTTTCGGCGCATAATTACAATATTGTCTCTTCTTGCGAACCAAGTCGTGAATGTAAAACATTCTGCACTTCCGACTGGAATCTTTAGCTCGGGTCACTGGTATTTTTTGTCGAATACCCAACGTAGTCTTCGAAAAGTTACATTAAACATACATTAAGCATATAAACATTCAACATACATTTGCTTCAATATTAATTTAGATGTGTTGAACATTGATTCCTATAATCCATTAATTTCAATTATCCATTTTCGAAAAATAAATAACCCTTTGTAATATTTTTATAATAACGCTTAAAAGAATAAATATCGTTACCAGACTGGACATCCAATGGCGAAGTAAATCATCAATGTCCGGAGTGGAGGTACCAAGTTGTAACATCCACCGAGCTCCCTCTGCAGTTTTGCCATCTAGAACATGAGAGTGACCTATTTATCTGATGAATTAAAACAATGTTCATTTGTGCTTAATACTATATCACTACTCTCGATTCTGTCAACACTCTACCACTACCACTATTACTAAAAGCAGCACCGCCACTACTACCACAGCCATCACTACCAAATCTAGTACCATCACTATCGTTACCTCCATTAGCACTGTCACTAACAGAATTACTTGCACTACAACAACAAATGTATTACGTGAAGCTCAATGGACAGTTATCATACCTCTTTCTGAATAAATTCCTCGCTTAAAATGACCCATTTTTAATTTGTTCCATTTTTATAGATTTATTTCTAAACCCAGATTTTGTGGTGTGAAGTGGCCACATGAGAATTGCAATATTACGGTAGTGGTCAGATACTTGACTCATTAATGACCAACTGAATGAGTCTGAAACCAAAAAAGCCCAGTAAAGTGCCAATTTCTATTACATTATTGCAATGCCAATATTAACAAGATGTTTTCAGCTTTTTTACATACAAAATATAGGAAAATAAATAAATTATATTATAATCATCACCACTACTGGTGACGTTACACTAGAGTGCATGTGGGTTGGGAGTGCATACGGAGGTAAATTCGAATATTCCTAATACAGCTCAAAGCGAGGACGGGTCAACATCGAATTTTCAAAGCCCGGGCGTTAGACAACAACCACAAATTTCGACGCACAACCCGTGGCCTGGTGATGAGACTGCCTACCAGTGGCGTAACGTTCGGACCCGCAAGGCCCTCAATGCGAGCAGGCCCCAGGTAAAAGAGGGCCAATTTTTATTATTTAAGGTACTGAAACTGAAGTTTTAAGTATCTGGGCAGCATCTTAACACAGGATGGAAAATGTGATCGAGAAATCCAACATCGAGCAACTAAAGGAAGAACGGCAATCTCAAAATTAAACGCGATACTTTGGTCCCCAAAAATAGGATGGAAAGTTAAAACTGATTATGTACAAGTCCATTATAAAACCTATAACAACATATGGAAGTGAAAGTTGGGAATTAACGCAAAAGAACAAAGAAAAATTGAAAGCAATAGAAATGGACTATCTCAAAAGATCTTTGAGAATCTCCCTCCGAGAACATGTAAGCAATGAAGAAATAAGGGAAAGGGCGCAGTCTCAGTATAACATCATTGACAGAATCCAAGAAAGCCAGCTTCTCTGGCTCGGGCATGTATTAAGAATGGGAGAAGATAGATGGCCAAAGAAATTTATGCTATATCAACCGGCAGGAAGGAAAAGAAGAGGAAGACCTAGAGCATCGTGGTATGCAGGAGTACAAGAAGCCATGCGTGTAAGGAATATTGAAGAGGACGAAGAAGCATGGCGAGACCGATACCTGTGGCGTCGGAGGTGCGGGAAGCGGCGACAGCTGTAGGACCCCCGCAGAAGAAGAAGGTACTGAAACTACTTCTGTTAGCTATAGACTTTTATAAAGGGGGCCCGATCAACCTTTTGCGCCATTGCATTATGCTACTGCTGCCTACCTTCCAGAGTGAAGTCGTGCAGTGCTTGCGTGGGACCGCGGCTGCGCAGCCACCGGAAGTGCCCGCCCGCTTCGTAGCTCAACCAATGAGCAGGGCGGGACGGGTTCTGGGCGCAGAACGCCTCCCAGTCGCTCTGCAAGAGAAACAGGGATTTTTCTACATACACCTCCTTAACGAGCTTCGTACGTCTTCAGAAACGGAGTTCACACAAACGAAGTACCGGGAGCGGTAGCTCAGTGCATCAACTGATGTCGCTGCAGCGTCTCTGACCGGGAGGTCCTAGGTCCCCACTCCTCACTAGCTCAACTAGATCGAATTCATCCGCTTTCTGGGGGAGAATTCTATTGATTGATTGATTAATTTTTTCGTGTTTCCCGGCGCGTCAACTGCTTTGGTTATTAGTCCCGTAAGTGTAGTGTATGTTTTTCTCGGGAGATGGCAGTGATCTTCCCCCGCTGGATGGCGAGATCCGGCGCCGACCTACCGTCGGGTAGTGAGGTTTCCCCCTAATCAGGACTCTCCCACCAGCGGGGCACCGCCCCAGCCAGGACAAGCTCTAAGCTCCCGACCGGTTTCCCGGAATATGTGGTTGTGTAGTGCATGTTAGTGTAAGTGTGTGTGTATGTAACGGGAGAGGAAAGGACAAGGAAGAGGAAGGACAGATCGCGTGCGGTCCGTGGCCTTTTTTTGGGGGTACTGCTCCGGCATTCGCCTGGTGTTGATGGGAGAAACCACGGGAAACTACCGATCAGAGCAGCCGTCCGCTAGAATCCTCTTCCAGACAGCGACTGAATTCGACCTAGCTGAAAAGCTAGTGTCGGAAATCCTGCCGCCGTCAGAACTCGAACCTGGGACCTCCCGGTCAGAGGCGCTGCAGGGAGAATTCTAGCGGCCGGCTGCTCTGATCGGTAGTTTTCCGTGGTTTCTCCGATCAACACCAGGCGCATGCCGGAGCAGTACCCTACAAAACGGGCCACGGACCGCCCACGATCCATTTCCTTCCTTTTACTTGTCCTATCCTCACCCTTACTTATACACACTTGCACTAGCATGTACTACACTACCACACATTCACAGATGGGGAGAGCGTTCGGAAGCTGGTTCAGGCTGCACCCAAAAGCACATATGTTTTTTACACATTTAATGTGCTTTCTGCGTTCTGGTGTTAATTTTATTTCCACATGATGAAGGTGGTTAGGTTTAATTAATTTAATTTAATTAGGTTTAATTAAAAATGGCGAAATTGAGTGAAAATTTGCGCATTTCCAAGTCAACGGCAAGGCTGCACGCAAAGTTTGATGCCCTTACCTCAAGCAGGTGCAAGGCGGCATAGAACAACAGGTCTCTCACTGGAGCCTACAACGGTGGAAATAACAAAATATTACATCCATGATGGGACGCATCTGGTGGCCTTGCCCACTTCGTCAGCCCCTCTGTCTCATCGGGCGGCGGAGCGGAGTCGGGGCCAGCGGCGCCGGGCCCCAAGAGCGGTTGCACATAGAGAGCCGAGAGCTAATGAGTACCCAGCCCATGCACCAGCCCACAGTCGGGCAGCTGGCGCTCGTCCATACAGTTACTTCCGTAAACGGTACTCCATCAGAATTATCGTGCGTCATCACGTGACTTCTATGTGTACGCAGATCAGGATTAATATACCTTCAGGGGCCCAATGCTTAGGTATAACCAAAGTAAGAATTCGCCTAGGTGACGGTATTCAGTCGCGTATTTCCAAGTCAACGGCACGGCTCCTCGTAACCTGCGTCGGTCTACCCCTTGCATTTGCTCAGTGGCGTGAAAACGTGAATCCATCATCGGTGCGTGCCAGGTAACCCTGCCCCCTCCTCCGTCTTCAGCGGGAGCGGAGATGTGGCAGCGGTGCCGTGGTCGGCGGCGTCGGGCTGCATGAGTGGGCGCGCTTACAGAGCGGCGAGTAAGTCTCCTCCCAGCCCCTACACCAGCATCGGGCAGCTGGCACTCGTCGATACAGTTATATCGAAAAACGGTACTCCACCAGAATTATCATGTGTCATGTGACTTGTGAGTCACGAAGGTCAGAATTAATATATCTTCAAGAACCCTGCGCTTGAGTGCAATTAATGTTCATAAAAAATCGTGAATTTCACGGTATTCACTTGCGCATTTCCAAGTCAACTGCTGGGCTCGTTGTACGGTTCAAGTCGACGGTGGTACCCCACTAGAATTGTCACGTGTTAACAGGTGACTTGTATGTGTACGCAAATCATGAATAATATACCTTCCTATACTTACAATCAATGTAAGAATTCTGCAAGGTTACGGGATTGTCCCGCGCATTTCCAAGTCAACGGCAGACCTCCTCGTAACCTACCTCTTGCACTTCCTTGGCGGCTTGAAAGCGCGGGTCCGTCATCGGAGGGCACCTGCCGGCCCGGCCCGCCGCCCCGTCCCCGCCGCCGCCGTCCTCGACGGCGCCGGGCCTGAGGAGCGGGCGCGCGTAGAGGGCGGAGAGCTCGTCGGCGCCCAGCCCCTGCACCAGCACGCCGTCGGGCAGCAGGCGCTCGTCGCGCAGGAAGAGCTCGTTGTCCAGGCGCACGCGCGCCTCGCAGCGCCGCGCCAGGAAGTGCGCGCACTCGGCCGGCGGCGCCACGCCCACGCAAGGGGCGGTCGCCGCGCCCGCGTCCGACGACGCCAGCAGCAGCGCGCACATCTCCGACGGCGGCAGCCACCGCGCCAGCGCCGACGCGCCGCACAGCTCGCGAAGCGCCACCGGCTGGCCCTGCGGCACACACACAGGGTCCCTTCAGTCGGCGCCACTCAGCGGCGCTTCCGAGTGGCGCGTCTGCGAGCAAGACATTGGTTCAAGTGGAGGACTCTCTTTAATTCGACACTGGATAATTCGAATTATTGGATATTTCCAGCAAAAATATGTTCCCATTGAATTTCCTATATATAACGCTTTGGGAATTGTCCAAGTAATTCGAATTTTTGACGTCT
Source organism: Teleogryllus occipitalis (assembly GCA_011170035.1). Taxonomy (NCBI): domain Eukaryota; kingdom Metazoa; phylum Arthropoda; class Insecta; order Orthoptera; family Gryllidae; genus Teleogryllus; species Teleogryllus occipitalis. Next base: position 159,698 of record BLKR01002009.1, read on the forward strand.
GTATTTGGATATTTGAAGCCGAAAATTCCAGTTGTATAATTGGTTGGTTGGTCCTAAGCAAGTTGCTGGTACAATGTGTTTCTCTTTTTCTAAATTACACTACGTGCTTCTCTTCTCACTAAATTCGGATGGTAGTGTCGTCCGTTGCTTTTGCTCGCGCAGCGCCACCGGCTGGCCCTGCAGCACACACAGGGTCCCTTCAGTCGGCGCCACTCAGCGGCGCTTCCGAGTGGCGCGTCTGCGAGCAAAGCATTGGTTTAATTCCACTCTGGATATTTCGAGCAAAAATATGTTCCCATTGAAATTCCTATATACAACGCTTTGAAAATTGTTTAAGTAATTCGAATTTTTGACGTCTGTATTTCGATATTTGAAGCCGAAAATTCCAGTTGTATGATTGGTTGGTGGGTCCTATGCAAGTTGCTGGTACAATGTGTTTCTCTTTTTCTAAATTACACAACGTGCTTCTCTTCTCACTAAATTCGGATGGTAGTGTCGTCCGTTGCTTTTGCTCGCGAAGCGCCACCGGCTGGCCCTGCGGCACACACAGGGTCCCTTCAGTCGCGCCACTCAGCGGCGCTTCCGAGTGGCGCGTCTGCGAGCAAAGCATTGGTTTAATTCCACACTGGATAATTCGAATTATTGGATATTTCCAGCAAAAATATGTTCCCATTGAAATTCCTATATAAAACGCTTTGAAAATTGTTCAAGTAATTCGAATTTTCGACGTCTATATTTGGATAATTTGAAGCCGAAAATTCCAGTTGTATGACTGGTTGGTTGGTCCTATGCAAGTTGCTTGTACAATGCGCTTCTCTTTTTCTAAATTACACTACGTGGTTCTCTTCTCACTAAATTCGGATGGTAGTGTCGACCGTTTAAAAAATGAGCCTGTGACCATTTTTCCTGCTTCGAGTCCTCTGTCCAACGAGGAGAAGTCCATCAGAGCAGGAGTCAGGAGGGTGTCAAGAAAATATAGTGTAATGGCTGATTGTTTATTCCATGACAGCTAAGCTTTTATTACATGATTTTTTATTTTTACTTGAAATAATTATTTTTCATTGCATTCATTTAGTTTAATTGAGGGAAAAATAATTGAAAAAATCAAAAGTAAATATTGCTTGAGAAAAACACAAAACTAAATCCAACAAAATGTGCTGTATTTCACGATTTAAAAAGTGTACTTATTTTTAAAATCATTTATGTGATTAAATAAGAATCTGGCCTCTTGGCTCCGCCACCGGCGTGAGTGAGCGGCACGCACCTGAGTGTTTGATTGGGGCACGACAACTGTTAAGGTAATTTCCCGTAAATATAGTACATGTTTTATCAAGGGCGGTAGCGGTGATCTTCCTCCGCGGGGTGTCGAGATCCAGCACCCACCTCCGTCGGCATGCGGAGTCCTCCCCCTCCCAACCAGCGTGGCACCGCCCCAGCCGGGAGAAACTCCAACCTCCCCACTGGTCTCCTGACAAGTGTGGTAATGTAGTGCATGTCAGTGAAAGTGTGTGTGTAAGGGGAGAGGATAGGACAAGGAAGAGGAAGGACAGATCGCGCGCGGTCCGTGTCCCCTTTGGTAGGTTACTGCACCGGCATTCGCCTGGTGTTGATCTGAGAAACCACGTAAAACTACCAGTGAGAGCAGCCGGCCGCTAGAATTCTCCTCCACTCAGCGACTGAATTCGACCTAGCCTGAAAACTAGTGTCGAAAATCCCGCTACCGTCGGTATTCTCAACATTAGGGTCTCCCTGCCAGAGGCCCTGCAGCGTCATCAACACGCACCTGGAAGACGACGCGCGTGTCGAGCAGGGCGTCCTGCGCGGGCGCCTCCAGGTCGGCGATGGCCAGGCAGCGCCGCGCCACGCGCAGCTCCCGCGAGGCCAGCGCGCGCCGCAGCGCCGCCACCAGCGCGCCCGCGCATGCGCAGTCGCCCGCGTCGCCCCCGGCGGCCCCCGCCGCCGCCACCAGCAGCCGCCGCGCGCCGTCCTCGCGCAGCAGGCGAGCCAGCCGCCGCGCCAGGTCCGCCGCCGCGGCCGCCGCGCCCTCCGGGCACGCCCCTGCGCCAAATAGGCACGCCACATCCATGTTTTAGAGCATCGATGATTTGTTTTCCATGTTTTTTAATTTTCGATATTTCTATGAAAATTATGTTCTGTGTTCGATGATTTTAAGTTTTCGATGTTTTAAAACCATTGATGTTTCTATGAAAATGATGTTTTGTGTTCGATGAATTTAAATTTTCGATGATTTCAGAACATCGATGTTTGTATAAAACATCGATGTACTGAATATGATGTTTTAGAGCATTGATGTTTTGTTTTCCATGTTTTTAAATTTTCGATATTTCTATGAAAATTATGTTTTGTGTTCGATGATTTTAAGTTTTCGACGTTTTAAAATCATTGATGTTTCTATGAAAATGATGTTTTGTGTTCGATGAATTTAAATTTACGATGATTTCAGAACATCGATGTTTGTATAAAACATCGATGTACTGAATGTGATGTTTTAGAGCATTGATGTTTTGTTTTCCATGTTTTTAAATTTTCGATATTTCTATGAAAATTATGTTTTGTGTTCGATGAGTGGCACGCACCTGAGTGTTTGATTGCGGCACGACAACTGTTAAGGTAATTTCCCGTAAATATAGTACATGTTTTATCAAGGGTGGTAGCGGTGATCTTCCTCCGCGGGGTGTCGAGATCCGGCACCCACCTCCGTCGGCATGCGGAGTCCCCCCCCCCTCCCAACCAGCGTGGCACCGCTCCAGCCGGGAGAAAATCCAACCTCCCGGCTGAAGGTTTCCTCACTCCTCAATTTTAATTAAAATATATGTAGGCCTTCACGTACACTGTCGAATTAAATTTTGTTGCGCACAAATTTAATGATGGAGATTACTACCAGCGTTAAAACATCGACGTTTAAAAACATCGATGGTTTATGGTCGATTAACACCGATGTTTTAAGTTTTGGAACATCGATGTTTGGAAACATCGATGTTTTGTAATCGATGTTGCATCACTAGCTCTAAAGAGGTATTTTTGTATTACAGCATTATAAGCAACCTTTTACGTTACAAGAAATTGTTGATAAAATGACACCTTCATGATGATACTTCTTATGGCATGAATGTTTGCACAACGAGAGAAGTGTGGTGAGGTAACGGTATACTGGGCAGCCGACCGCACAATTTTTCGCAAAGGTGTCAGATACCCATGACATCGCAATTAAGTTCTTTCCAAAAATAACTTTGATTCTCTTATACATTTATAATGCTCTTATACAAAAAATAGTGTACACAACTTGTTTATGTGGCTTTATTGCATAATATATTGTTTAACACGCCTTGCGCGACAGGCGGTTTCTCGTGTTTTTTTTCAGTGTGCGAAACAGCTAATTTTTTCACGGTGTGCAAAACATCGCGAAGTGTGTGCGAGACATCTCTAACGATTTGCAATTATCTTTCATCTTGACGACGCCAAGACGTTTCGTTTGTTGTATATTTTCAAGACGTTTAGCTTGATCCACGTTGTTTGTTTATTATTTACAACCAACACTGTTTCGACAGTGACTGGAATCAATTTACTTCTGTACAATTAAGGTATTTCTAGTTCTTTGATAGTTTATGTTCATTAAACTAAACATCTAAATGAATACTAATTCATTCTGATATTCAGTTAATATTTAATTTATATTCCCTCACTCGCATCTTTGTCGTCCTCGCTATGCTCAAAATGAATTAGTATTCATTTAGATAATCAGTTCATATTTATTTTATGTTTCCACATTCGTATCTTTATCGTCCTCGCTACGATCGGGCGACAAATTCGACTCATGCGTGAATCACCTATTTCGCGGCCTTGTTACGTAAAGTACTATTTTTAAACAGTCACAAGTAAAAGCCGTTCTTTCCGGGTTTGAATGGCGTGCTGTAAAGTTCAATTTTCAGCACTAGCGCTAAAAGTCAGATGATGCTCAAATGTTCAGATAAATCAGTGAAAGCAAGATAAAACATGCTCGTTTGACCGCATCAGTTACTGCTGGCTTTAATACATCATTAAGTCATTTATTTACTTAAAATAAAATGAAAGTCAGTTAGGCTGTCTAAAAAATAAATATGGTATGTACCTTTGGGCAGTATGTTCGTGTGAGACGCTAATCAAATATTTGACCATTTATTGCATCTACAATAACTGCTTGTAAACGTGAACGGAGTATTTAAACAATTATTTGTAAATAGATATTAGAGAAGTATTTAATAGTTGCTCTCGAAAAACAATGCTTACTAATAAATCACTTGCATTTTTACAAGTTGGATTTTTACAAGTTGGATTTTTACAAGTTGAATTTTTACAAGTTGGCAATACCTATTTTAGGTTAAATTGACTTCGACGACCGTACTTTTCTTTCTTTCTGCGTTGAATATGAGGTGTGTGTGGTACAAAATTTTAAGTTAGGGTGGTTTTATCTCATACCCCAAGAGAAACAGTGGTGACAATAGCATGATTTGTATAGCATAAATCCTAGCCCAAGAGCTATTACTTCAAGTGGCGATAAATTTCGCAGCTGTTTTTGATCAATTACTCCTCAGAATGCACGGTGAGATATGTTACATTTAATACCCTCTGATATGAATACAAGAAAAAAGTACTTAAATTACACCGGCAAGGGCCCATTTTTTTTCTTACCATCTTGAAAGACAAATTTTGCTTTCATTTAAAGTACTTTTTGGGGGTACTTCACCTTGGTCGATCTAACGAACCTACTTCGTTAAAGTGGACTTCCTGTATGTTTTGTTTCACCAAACTCCTTTGTACGTGGCGTTTGGCAGTCACGTGACAACCCTGACTCTGGTTTTCTAGCGACACGTAATAGCAGCAACGTTTTTCATTGACGTAATCTACACTAGTTGCTCCGGAATTAACAAATGAAGGTGAAAGAGCGTCGTTCCAGCAGGAGTTTCTGGCACACAATGATGACGTCCAAATCAAAATATCACACCATTAAAAGTACCCCCGAAATGTAGATATTTTCCTGAATAGTAACAAAAATTCAGAACTGAAATCTGGTTTTCGATGTACTAGATGTCCCATGAAAGATCATGCAACGCGCACGTGGCAAGGGCAGTAGCAACGCAATTTCTGCTGAGACCCAAATGTCAAGCACAAAGAATGGTACAACGTGTAAGGTTATTTATGTTGGAGCAGAAACAAACAGAGAGAGCGTCGACAGACAGTGGCCAGAAGCACCAGAACTCTCTGGTTTAGTCAAATTATCTTAGCGTGGCCGCTGAAGGTCGAGGGCTCAGAGCTGCCGGAAGAGTCCATTCCTTAAACTCCCAGCGCGTCCCTTCCCAGCACGTCATTGACTGATTGATTGATTGATTGTTTGTTAGTGATTCCGGGAGCGTCAATTACTGAGGTCATTAATCCCGTAAGTATAGTGCATGTTTTTCATCGAAAGGTGACGGTCATTTTCCCCCACTGGATAGTGAGATCCGGTGCCGACCTACCGTCGACTAGCGACGTTTTCCCTAACCAGGTATATCCCACCAGCGGGCCCTCCGTGGCCCGTTTGTTCGGGTACTGCCCAGGCATTCACCTGGTGTTGATAGGAGAAACCACGGAAAACTCCCGATCAGAGCAGCCGACCGCTAGAATTCTCCCCCAGACAACAACTGAATTCGATCGAGCTGAAAAGTTAGTGTCGAAAATCCTAAAAAAGAGGGGAAGAGGAAACACGCAGAATTTGCTCTCGACAGTTTCAATGAAAGTGTGATTCAATGATTTAATGCATCGAATCAAGAAGTCGTTATTTTTACCGGAAACGACGCAACTGATGGTAATGATGTCAGTTATGATAGTGAAGAAACGCGAACCAGTGGCGGAGGAAAAGATGTTGACAGTGACAGCAGAGCTGGGCCATTACGTAAATTTGATGCTTCTCATAATGAGCGAAGACACTTTAGAAAATTGATTTAGCTACCGTGCGGTGGAGTAGGCCAATGTTTTTGGAATGGGCATGTGAGCCTGACGCAAGCGAGTGCAGCCTCCTGTCTCGCTCCCCACCACTTTCAGCTTTCCCCTCTTCTCACGAATTCCAGCAGCCGCCCTAGATAAATTAAGCTGAACACTGGTGGCGACGCTTAAAACGGCGCATTCTACCCTTGCACTTTCCTGAAGAGTAAACCGCACAAAAGCGGTTGCGGTGCCACCGATAAATCCCCGTAATGCCATATCCATTCTCGGTTCAATCAACAGTTGCTGGCTAATGTTACCTGCTCGCTTCACTTGCGCTTGAGCAAATGCGTCTTGGACCCGAGGTGACGCTCCTCCGGCATAAACACTGCTAGCGCTCCGCCTCCCAGTGCATCTTCATTTGTCTCTTCATTTGTCTCTTCATTTGTGCTCTCTTGTGCCATGCTCTCTTCATTTGTCGCTGCTCCAATCACAGAACATCTGCAACTCTAGTCCATTGATTGAACTGAAAATGCGGATGTGGCATTACGGGGATTTATCGGTAGCACCGCAACCGCATTTGTGTAGGACCCGGAGCTGTTCTATGGTTGGAGCAGCGACAAATGAAGTTCGATAGATGCACCGGGAGACGAAGTGCTAGCAGTGTTTATGCTTGGACGAGCGTCACCTCGGGTTCAAGACGCATTTGCTCACGCGCGGATGGAATGAGCACGCAGCATTAGTCCATTGATTGAACTGAAAATACGGATGTGGCATTATGGGAATTTATCGGTAGCGAGGGACCGAATCACTATCAATTAAGTGGTTATCAGTATCCTCTAACTTAAATCATATTAAAAAATCTTTAATATGGCAGAGGCCATACGTTACTAAGGAGTTTCTGCGTAGCATATAGTAAAACGTTTTGGTGCAATTTAGAGGCAACCATACGACCTGACTTCATATAAAAAAATGTCCCACTACCAGATTTAGGTACTTCGCTACCCCTCCCCGGAGTACAAAATTGTGCGGCGCCCTCTCCGGAAAAAAATCCTCCAGATTAAAAAAAATAATATAATAACTTTCACGCCTCTGGGATGGCTCATAGGCAGCGTACTAGCTTCCCGTGCTATGGTCCCCTGGTTCGATTCCCGGTCAAGGCAAAAATATAGTTGTAGCCTTCCTTCAAAACCGTCCCAGTTTCTGTAGCTGTGTGACGAAGAAAAGCTCAAGAAGGCGGATCTTGCTAGTTACGGTGAATACATCATGTTCGCCGCATGTCGCTCTCACCCCCAAGCATGGGAATTTAACTAGGCGCAGGCATGGGGGACACCGAAAGCTGGCCGGGGAAGTCGGTCTACCGACCCAAAACGCCAAATACATACATAGAATAAGTTTTGTAAATACATATGAATTTTAAGAACAGATACAAACATTTTGTGACTTGAGTTTTTAAAATATTTTGTGTGTATTTTTTGTCATGGCGCGGGACCCCCATAATGAAGGCCCCAAGCGCTTATTATGCTTCCCGGTAAATCCGGCCCGGAAAGACCATATTGGCGACCCGACGCGCGCATACCTGAATGATGATGGTGCGCGTCGAGCAGCAGCATGCAGTGCCGCGCGCCGCTCCACAGGTCCAGCGCCGTCTTCCTGCGGGCCACGCCGGCGCCCGCGGCCGCCGCCTCCGCCGCCAGCAGCCGCCCCACGTCCACCAGCAGCGGCCGCAAGCCCGCCTCCTTGGCGCTGGCCAGCTGCTGCAGCCCCACCTGCAGCCACACCACGCGCACACACATGTTAAATACATGTAACGAATATCGCGCCATCTGCCGGCTCCACCACGAACTACCTGTATGCACGGTTTGCAACATGTGCCGGCGACCTTTGAACTAGAGTGTTCGCGGGGCGTATCGCAAAGTCTAGAAAATTCTCGACGGCGCCCGCCGAGTATAAATACGCGGCGGACTGTGACCGCGAGTCAGTCTTAAGTCCGAGGTGGAAGCTGAGCTGTGAAGTGTGTACATCGCGGTGAATAGCAGTGCAGTGACTGTGCTCAGTGACGTGAACCGTGGCCAGCGCCGTGAACAATGGTCAGTCCAGTGGACTGTGGCCAGTGCATCGAACAGTGGTCAGTGCTTAGGACTGCGCGACAGTGAAAGAGAAGTGAACAGTGAAAATAAATACTCAAGAGAAGTATAGTGTAAATAAATAATCAGGAGAAGTGTAGTGTAAATAAATAATCAGGAGAAGTGTAGTGTAAATAAATAATCAGGAGAAGTGTAGTGTAAATAAATAATCAGGAGAAGTGTGCCGTATAAAGAAAAATCAAGTGGAGATTATCTGTACATAAATTAAGTGTTTTCAATGATTGTGTTAAGAAACAAAATAAACGTTTTTGTTAAAATAATTCCAGAGTTTTAATTCACCACCTAGAATCGTAACAATATATACATACTTAGATATTTAAATCACTAAGAGTTTATGTTTACAAAGCTTTATGGGCTTCCTAGTTAACCAAATTTCGTGATTTTTCTTTCTATACTACCCACTTATGTAATAAAGTATTGTAATACTGAGGCGTTTTGGACAGGATATTGTAGAGCCATGATATCGTAAAAGTAGATATGTTTTGTTTCTATAACTAGTAAATTACCCCCTTTAACACGTTGTGTTGTCAGAATCTACGTTTTGTTTGTCCTTGATACCGCAAAAGTGGTTGACGGTGAAATGGCTGTCTGTTCGTCGGGTTGTCAGTGCTCAATGCTTGCGCCTAATTTATTTATAGGATTTTCTCTCTACAAAAGATATTTCTCACAAGAACTGGCAGAACCTGAGGCCCTGCAAATTTGAAATGGAGATTTTGATTTTGAAAGTGCTTCTCTTCTAATTTACAGACTCAAATTTAATGAAATATGACTGCTACATGTTTGATTAACTTTTTTCTCTGTTAAAGCAAAAGACGCTTAAAATTGCACGGAGTCATTTTCGTTGAACTCTCTGAATTTCTGAAAATTTCAAAAGTTCACATTTTTTTGTCTTTCTACAACTACTACATTAAAGATAGATATTTTTCCTTAATAACATCTGTCCCTCAGAGATATGTCAGGTTCTAAAGTAAAGTAGTTTTAGTGTAAAATTAGTTATTTAAATAAGGCCATGAACAAGCTTTTGAAAAAATGAATAATTTTTGTTCGAAATAAAGTCAATTTATGTAATTTTCAAACAAGGAACCAATTTTTTCTTAAATTTTTTCATCGGATAGAAGAAAATATACTAGAAGTGGTGCAGATCTCATTTCCGTTGAACTCTTTTCAAAATTGCAAAAAGCTAGAAATAATGCAAGAAAGTATGAGCTTGTAGCACCACTAATTTTTTGTAAATGAAATATGTAAACGCAAGATGTCCCATGATCGCGACCGCATCAAGCAGTTCTGCAGATCAAACCGCAGGACTGAGAATGACTCAAAAAGTCGTACCGAACTCCATCTTGGAGATACTACCCTCAGCCGCCACGTTAGAAAACCCCAAGCATAAAGGCCCATTCACAATGCAATCACAAACATAAGCATAACACATAGACAAAGACATTAACACAAGCGAAGAGTTGGCGTATTCACAATGTCGAACATAAACAAAGGCAAAATAAGAGTTTCTATTGGCTATGAGACGCAGCACACGAATCGACACGAATAGTTCGCCTATCGACTTCGATACTCGATTTGGAGTTAACGAACTGTGATTGGCTCATTCCTCATGTCTGACATAAGCATAAGCCCAGAAGCTTGAAGCTTGCAAGCTCTTAAGTTAGCGTCTTACGTGTTATGCTTATGCGAACGCTTTGTGAATGAGTCCACTTGTATGTTAACGCCATGCATTGCGAATGGGCCTTAACGCGCGGACTGACCTGCAGGAGCGCTGCGGAGCGCAGGCGCGGGTCGGCGCCGGGCGCCTCGAGCAGGGCGGTGCGCGCGTCCAGCACGGGCTCGGCCAGCGCCGCCACGCCCGCCGGCGCCAGGGCCGCGCGCCCCAACGCCCCGTGGGCGGCCCGGGCGGCCGCCTCCGCCGCGCGCCACACCGCCCACGCCTCCGTGAGGAAGGGCACGCGCGGCGCCCCCGCCGCCGCCGCCGTCGCGCCCAGCGCCTCCAGCGCCTCCACCAGCCGCCGCGGCAGGTCGCGCGCCTCGGGCAGCACGCGCCCGAACGCCAGCGCCAGCTCCTGCCACCACCGTCTTCATTCATTCATTCATTCATTCATTCATTTTTTGTGTTTCCGGGCGCGTCAACTGCTTTGGTCATTAGTCCCGCTAGTGTAGTGCATGTTTTTTTAATCTCGGGAGAGGCCAGTGATCTTTCCCTGCTGGATGGCGAGATCCGGCGCCGACCTACCGTCGGCTAGTGGGGTTTCCCCCTAACCAGGACTCTCCCACCAGCGGGGCACCGCCCCAGCCGGGACAAGCTCTAAGCTCTCGACCGGTCTCCCGGAATATGTGGTAGTGTAGTGCATGTTAGTGTAAGCGTGTGTGTAAGGGAACAGGATAGGACAAGGAAGAGGAAGGACAGATCGCGCGCGGTCCGTGGCCCGTGTGTTAGGGTACTGCTCCGGCATTCGCCTGGTGTTGATCGGAGAAACCACGGAAAACTACCGATCAGAGCAGCCGACTGTTAGAATTCTCCTCCAGACAGTGACAATTCGACCTAGCTGAAAAGGTAGCGTCGAAAATCCTGCCGCCGTCAGGACTCGAACGTACGACCTCCCGGTCAGAGGCGCTGCAGTGACATCAATTGATGCACTGAGCTACCGCTCCCGGTAGCACCGTGTTAAATTTGCTACTTTTGATGTAACTTTTCTGGAAAATGTTGAACTAGAAAATTCTATCGTTTATTTCAGAAACCCGTCAAACGCCAAAATTTACAACACGTTTTAGCGGTGGAATATTGTTCCTAGAGGATAGACACATCGCTTATTCCATATTTACCTGAAAAATATTCATTTATTAACTACTTTAATATTAGAAAATATTTTGAAATCGGAAAAACTGTGACTTTTTTTTTTCAATTTTCTCGACATGACAAATTTGGCGTTTGAGGGGTTTCTGAAATAAACGATTCATGAAGGGCTCAGTAGAAGATGGGTCTATCCCACATTGGCGTAGTTCTGAAATAATGAGGATTTTGCCTGAGCCTTCCTTATATAATTCAGTACATTTTCAAACTTTGAATCACAATACACTCGCCTATAAGTCCATACAGGTTTTACATAACATATTTCACTTGAAATTTTATATGATGATAATCACTCAGTTTCACACAAATATGGGATAGCCCCTTGTTCTCCCGAGCCCTTAAATTTTGATATTTCGCACTCTTAAAGGTAAATTTGCTATCACATTGATATTTTTTAGTTGATTAAAACATAATTAGTATTTTTTTCAATCATTACTTTTGCTCTAATTTTTTCAGCACTTTTGGATAAACATGTTTTGAAAATATTTTTTATTATTGAAGAATATATAAACTTGTCAATTTATTGCCAATACTATAAAGAATGTACCCAGTAAATTTCAATAAATTGTGAATATTAGTTTCTGGGAAAAGGTACATTAATTACAAAACAGTGTTTCCATGAAACGACATGTGAAAAAAATCTGTACTTGCCGCTTCTCTACTAGAAAATTCCTGCTACATATTCTGGATCATCTTCAGTAGAAAGGACCAATGGTAACAACGTATGAACAAGAACATGTTTCAATAACTTATTAACAACCCAACAAGTATTCAAAATTACGAAAACATAGCCATGCTCGTATATTGTGTCAAAAAAGGGGGCGTGGCTCAAGCTCACTAGGACATTTAAATAAGAATTAGAGGGACTTCCTGGTGTCTTAGAAGAAAAATGTTGATACATTTGGAAAGAGCAAGGTTTCAACTATTTATTTAGTCGAAAACAACAAAATGGATAATTTGACCCATTTCATGGTACCTTCTTAAGCAGTTCCCCCTCAAGGGGAAAAGGGGAAACCTGTCCTGAGGGTCGTGGGAAAAGTACTGTATGAAACTCGATGAAAAGGGTTCCAATACAGTTGAATGAAGTTTACGACATGCTCTCTTCCTCGCTCGTGTTGTAATATTCTTCATACTCGAGTATTATCCCTAGATTATAAAGGCGTCGTCTAACAGACGACACAACTCGTATATCGCTTAATGCAACTAAACAGAGAAACAAGAAGCCACTTTTCACGGCTAACGTCGGTTAAATGTTTTAATAGTACACCTCCGTTAATAACAAATGAAACAAAGTAGTTTCTAGTCAAAGATGAACAGCGCCTGTTAATAACACACGAAGCAAATGAGTAGCCAAAGATGACAAATGAATACTCCTATTCAATGAAAATGTTTCTTCTTGTTATGATTTTTATCTTATAAGAAGGTGATAGGATGAAAGATATGAAGCCACCGAATAAAGACTTTTGAATCTGTCGATATGGGATTCTCTCAACTACTGATTTGCTGTTGGCGCGCGGGATATATGAGAGGAGAGACAATAGCTGGAAGAACTCTTCGAAGATGATTTTGGGCTGCCGAGTTTCCCTAACCTCCCCCTAACAGAAATTTTTTGTACAGCATGAAAGTAGACAGGTATGATCATCAACCAACAACGTCATCATTTAACATTTCATATGCTGATTGAATTTGCTAGGTCTTCAATCTGTACGTTAATGGGAGTTGTTCTGAACTCTGACGGCAGACAGTTCTGCTATCAATAAATTCCTTTAATCGCACATCAAATTGTTTTGTACTGCCTGTTTCCTTTCGCATTTGTATGTTTATGTGACTGGTTTAGCCATACCATTTCACTCTAACGTTACCAATTCATACTACTACTGACTATCGTAATGTTTTTGTACACGATTCAGGACCGGTAATTCTCTAACGTGCATTGGTGCATGGGCATATGCAGTGGCGTAGAGAAAACTTTTTTGGGCAGGCCCAAAGCAGATAGTACTTGTATGTGTTATGGCTAAGGTCCGAATCTAACTAATTCTCGAATTAGCTGATTATTGAGCATATTTTCGACAATGGGCTATAAAGTCCAGAGGAGCAACTTACATGTATAATTGTCTGGCGGAAAGTTTCTAAAGTTAGTGAGAGACGGTGTGTAGCTTTCGATTACATTGAGTCATTCGTAAATGTCCATTTCTCGATATCATCTTATCAAACTTCTGTTGATTAGGTGGTATCGAGTTGACTCAGCTTGCATTTCCCCGTTGACGTCGAGACTCCGATCTTCAATATGGAAATAAACCCAGACGATTTCAAACAATTAAATAAATTCTGTATCATTTAGCTATCAATTACACGGAGGTGACGACAAGAAAATGTTCAGTTTGTGAACTAAATGCTCCGTTATATTATTCATAACTATCACCCTAGTTTCATTGTTTTGTTCCACATCCTGCTTTTTTCCGCACCTCTCTCCAACAAGTTCAACGTACACTTCCTTTAATTTCCATTTATCTACAAAATCGAATTTCCTCCTAAAATGTTGCAAGTGATCTCTTAAAGAGGTGTTATCAAATTTACTTGATTCAATTGCAAAACTGTCATTTCCTGTGTCTCGCTTGACTTCCACGATTCAATCAATTTCAATTGAACATACTTTTCCCTAGAAATATCGCACGATAAAAATTGCAAACGAATATAACGATACATTTGCAACAAATCATTTGTAGCAAGACTCCGGAATAATGATTGATTGATTGATTTCACTGTTTGCAAACAATTTTGATGTCGAATTCTCGAGTTCTATATTCTTCCTCTATCCCACGTAGACTAGCAAGCAAGCAGTCGGGCTTCAGGCGATAAGGTTAAGATAAGGAAATAGCATTTACAGAGTGATGAGATAGCGAAGGAAGCCACACCTCAATTGAATCGTTTATTTCAGAAACCCGTCAAACGCCAAAATTTAAAAAGCGCTTTAGCGGTGGAACATTGTTACATGACGATAGACACCTCGTTTATTCTATATTTGCCTGGAAAATATTCATTTATTAATTGCTTTAAAAATTTAAATCAGAAATACTGGGATATTTTTTCTCAATTTTCTCGACATGACAAATTGGGCGTTTGACGGGTTTCTGAAATAAACGATTCAATTAAGGTGCGTTCATGCATCCCATTGAGTCACAAATCTGTTCGGCGATAGCCTGAGAAGGCCAAGAGGGAGGTGGTTGGGGACTCAGCAACGCTACGTACTCCTTTAGTCACCCCTAATTGGGTAATTGTCATGAAGAATTGTTATTACTCTTGCAATTTCATAAAAGCAATGATTTGTAATAATAAAAACAGCTTTCAAAACTTTCCAAAAAATATTTCAAAACATTGAATCGTTGGAAATAAATATGTCGTAATAACTAGGGAGAGGATTTTTAAGCCCTAAAAATCTTGAAATAAGATTTTAAATATATGCATTTGTGACCTAAATATTCTGAAATCTACACTTTAATATGCAATGAAATGTCCTAACTATGCACTAACATAATAATCTACAGAGCTTCAAATTCCAACCAAAAGTAAAGAAATTTCACTTAGCTGTGCCCTGAAGTAACAGACAAAAAATCCAAAATCATAGAAATCCGCTCTGTAATAGTATCTGTCTCACTGATATACCAACACAGAGCCAAAATTACTGAAGCAAAATACATTTTCAAGTTAGGTCCTGACACACCCCACGTAATCATTGGTGTTCGAAATAGAAATATTAAACCACATACAGTAGGTTACTACTGACACTCCTCAGTATATATTGTAAACTGTCTCTCTTTAAAAGACTAAAGGATTTCGTTTAGAAAGAGCTTGAGCTTTGAGCTTTCTACTAAATCAATTTTCATTAATATTTCTTTAAATAAAAGGTATAGGGTCCCGAGATGTTATCACATTCTATCATTATTATTTATAGTTGAAATAGAAACGTTTATTAATACATGGAAATTACTTCATTGAACCCTTAACTGCCGTCATTTGTTTATTATCTGATTTGCAAGACCAATTACAATACAAAAGTATCCTTGTATCACGATGTTTGTCGACTCGAAAATAGTGAATGAATAGCGAATAGTGTTTCGCAAAATATCGAACAAAGTTCACTACAACATATACAGGTTATTTGTACTTGTACAAATCAAGGTAAATAAATTAACAATTACATTTTCAGAAACATGTTTAACTCTATGTTCTCAAAGAATAAGCGTTGTTCGAGAATTTGTAAATCTCCCTCACTTAATCAGTTATGGGGGTTTAGAACGCAATGAAACAAAATATTTGTGGTTTTCTATTTTCAATAATGTACATATGTAGTACGTTTTGGTTGAAATATTTTTACAGTTCTTACTTTTGTGCGCTGTAGTGGAAGAGGTTCCGGTAGTTATTCATTATTTCTTTTAACATGACAAAAAATACTGATGATTTTTCAGGAGTAAAGCCTCTCTGTATGAATTCCACATAGACTATAAAGAATCTTTAAACGCGCTTGAAGGTTCAAATCCTGCGCGAAGCTGATAGAGACAGATTTGTAGCATATGAATTACCTCCGCAAGAAATATTAACTATT
This sequence comes from Teleogryllus occipitalis, assembly GCA_011170035.1. Classification (NCBI taxonomy): domain Eukaryota; kingdom Metazoa; phylum Arthropoda; class Insecta; order Orthoptera; family Gryllidae; genus Teleogryllus; species Teleogryllus occipitalis. The sequence continues at coordinate 175,263 of BLKR01002009.1, forward strand.
TAAATACAACACTTTTTCATACAATGCGACGTTGTTTATGTCTGTTTCGATGTCTCAAGTGAATTAATTCGTTGATGTTCACGTGAGAAAATATCTTTCCATGCACCCACTCTGGTTCCCAATTATTATGCACCCAATGATAATTAAGAATTAAAAGGGAAAATGTTAGTTGTAGTTCCAACTTGTTTCTTTAATACACTCCCTCTTAAAGGTCACCTTCAAACCGGTCTTTGCTTTAACAGACCGCCACAAGTGTGAGTCAACAGTGACTCACTCACCTGTCGCGACACTTCTATAGAAGCAAAGAAACAAAAAAATTCACGATTATCTTGAGACTTTACATTTTTTGTATCTACAGTATTCTGCTATGCTGAAAGTGAATTAATGATCGGTTTAGTAAGGCATAAACACGTGTACAATAACCTGCAGCGGTTGTCTACTATAACGAGGATTGTTTACAGAAACATGTGTTAAGATCTTCCCGCACAATGGAAGGTTTTCTTATTACGTTTCCTTTTTATCTTCTTAGTACGTTTTAGTAATTATACTATCATATTCATATTAAATAGTACTTATTTTTTTACTATAGAACACTATTTCAGCAGACATATTTTAATGTCATTACGGGAACGACAGTGTGACCAAGTCCTTATGAGTTCTGTCTGCCGGTCCCAAAGTGGCTGGTTGAGGTGTGTCCTGTTCTGAGTATTGCACCACGTTAACCAAGAGAGCGTATGAGCTAACACAGTGATGTGGTAGATGCGCAGTTATCAGGGGATGTTAACAGATCTCATAATTCCATGTTCGTGCTCCATCCACCATTTATGGCGACCCGAACGCATGCACATTAGCCTTTCAAACTACATAATTTAATGCAAAATTACGATTAGGACCAAGTTAGTGTGCTAGCGCTGTGTAGTTTGCTGCGGAACTGTTCAAGGCATAATTTCAAACATCTGATTGTCAAAAAGTGGCAAAAAAATCCTGCGGTAGGAAATAGAACTAGCATTTATGGAGACAGCAGGTAGACATATTATCAGTTGCACTAGTGTTTTATAACTTTGTAGCGAAGCCGAGTCTGCGATCGAGGCACAGCCTTCCGGCTGCCAGGCACCATCCCCCACCCCCTCTTCACTACATCCTGCCTTTTCCAAGATAAATGGCAGCCATTAGCGTTGGCTCGCCTTTCATCCTTCCCCCATCCACACACCTCCCCCCTCGCATCCTTGAGAAAGTGCGAACTCGGCGGACATCACCGCACATGTACGCGCCAGGCCGCGCTATAAGCGAGCACGTGATCTCCGAAGCGCCGCCCGCCCCCAGATTGATTGATTGATTTTTTCGTGTTTTCGGGCGCGTCAACTGCTTTGGTCATTGGTTCCCTGAGTGTAGAGCATGTTATTTCTCGGGAGATGGTGGTGATCATCCCCCACTGGATGGCGAGATCCGGCGCCGACCTACCGTCGGCTAGTAGGGTTTCCCCCTAACCAGGACTCTCCCACGAGCGGGGCACCGCCCCAGCCGGGTCAGTCTCTAAGCTCCCGACCGGTCCCCCAGAATGTGGTAGTGTCGTGCACGTGTGTGTGTAAGGGGAGAGGATAGGACAAAGAAGAGGAAGGACAGATCGCGCGCGGTCCGTGGCCCGTTTGTTAGGATACTGCTCCGGCATTCGCCTGGTGTTGATCGGAGAAACCACGGAAAACTACCGATCAGAGCAGGCGGCCGCTAGAATTCTCCTCCAGACAGCGACTGAATTCGACCTAGCTGAAAAGCTAGTGTCGAAAATCCTGGAACCTGGGACCTCCCCAGTCAGAGGCGCTGCAGTTACATCAGTTGACGCACTGAGCTACTGCTCCCGGTCCCGCCCCCAGCTTAAAGAGAGCTCTGTGAGGAGATAGCTACGGCGGATTCGTGACTCTAGTCAGCCAGAGTGAGTCCGCCAACGGCCTCTCGTGGTTGCCTGACAATTTGACCGCACTGAGAATCCGCTAGGCCTAGATCGTGAGCGACCGTCGCGCTTCTGCCTGCTAGCCTACCAATGTCATTGCTTTTTAAGAGAGCCGTTCTCCAGATATTCCTCGCGGTTGCCTTTGAGTTTAACTGCTGATGGATTGCGTATTCATCACATCTTTGTTGGCTTTCTTTTCGAAAAGGTTTTTTCTTTTTTTTTTAAATCTGAATTACATTATTATTCTCCATCCAAATAGTTAAAGAATGTATTTACGTTTTGTATAAAATAATTCTTAGTTTAAAAATGTATTCCCCCCCCTCATCAGTCGGGACCCTATGAACATGCATATGCATTAACCCTCGAATTTCCAAGGGTACTAAGAGGCCTATCGATGATTATTTGCTTTTTGTAGGTTTCAATTTTTTAGGAAGCTGAAAATGATTGATATTATTATTATGTGTTTCTTGTTTAAAATATGATGTAATTTTTCACAAATGTTCCTTAGAATTTGATATACTACATCGCCTTTGGCTGTGGGTAAAAATATTCACTTACAATTGAAAATTCAGGTAAAAATTTGGAAATATTTGTCATACTTTACGTCTTATCATAACTTAGTTAATACATTCGTCTTGATAAAAAGGTACATCGTCCTTTATTTGACATAAACATGTAATAGGTTCCGTTAATATTAATAAATACAATTATTGTTGCAAAATTTGTTTTTATTTCAAATGTAGAATTTGAAAATGAACGTTCTCTTTGAAATAAGAAAACGTATATTAAATAATTCAATTTATTTCTTTTCGAAAAATTGTCTAATACTTCAATAGAATCACAAATTTCAATTATGGGCTTCCATCCCCGTTCCTTGTTAATGCAAAGGACCATTTGAAGGATCTAGATAATCCTAACGCCGCATTTTCGACAAAAATAAGAGAGTACTACATATGCACATGCAATGTCAACTGCTAGATTTTATGCAGGTAAAACAATTGTCGCTGTGCTACGGAGACAGTTCTTGAGACAGTGGCGACGACTGAGGCCTTGAAGCTTGAAATTCAATTCAATGAAGCCTAATTTCACGAGGTGAGACTCAAGCCATCATGCCTGCTCTTTTGCCTCACCACGCAGATTTCGCAACGCTCCTTTCTCTATGCAACAGCGAGAGAAAGTATCAGTCAGGCGACGTAACAGGTGATTTGAATTTTGCTTAGAGGCTTCTTAAGGCTTTGATCTTTGAGGATCCTTCACTTACAGTAAATATACAACAGGATTGCTGTCTTTCCCGAACGCTGTTAAAAATATTTACATTACATTTTACAGCAGTGGGAGAAACAATGCAGAGTATTGGGAATGACGATCTGGGAGGATAAATTATAAACATTTTATTTTGCTGATGATAACGAAGTCATTGCAGAAGATGACCATTTCAGTTCCTAGATCCGTAAACTCAATGAGCACTTGTTAAAAGCAGGACATGGACAAGCAAAGCATTAACATGGACAAATTTGAATACCTGACAATTGGGAACAATAACGTAGGAGATCTTATTCTGGAAAATAGAGGAGAAATGAAAGGAGTAAACAAATATAAATATTTGGGAGTATATTTTAACAAAAAGGGAAACAGCCAAGAATAAATCGAGATATGATAAGCTTGGGGAGAAACGTTACACGAAGTCTTATTCCACACTAGTCAAAGAGTGTCACAACGTGCGATCCAAAAGTTTGAGAGTTTGATAAAAGAACAAGAGGAAAGCTGCTGGCTCTTGAAATGGACTTAGGCGCTGATGTTGCCGCTACAGCAGATGCGACGGAATCAAGACCGAAAATAAATATAAAGAAAACTATCTTTGAGGAAATAGGGAAAAAATTGTTTGGTACGGTCCTGTTACGCACATTACAGACGAAAGAGGGCCAAAACGAGTTCTGTAGCGGATGCCGGCAGAAAGTCAGCAAAGAGGAAGACCCAGACTTGCATGGCAGCAGGAAGTGGGAGAGGCTATGACGGCAATAGAAAATAAATCTATGGACAAATAGAGAGTCAAGGAGACTGAGACCGGAGAAATGACGACAGCTGCAGAGCAACTCCACATTATACTGTGGCGTCGTGCAGTTGCATAAAGAACACAGACAAGTGTGGGTTTAGTAATTTAGATGTTTATTACAGTCCACCACCTTATTACAAAATAGAGTAATTACTAACATCCCTACTCGGAGTAATTTCTCGTTACGGCTACCACACCACTACGCACTAATCTCACGCATTAGATGGCGTGAAGCGCCGCAACCAACCTACGACTCGTCGAGTCGGCCTCTGTACGGCAACACATTGCCGGCTCTCCCACAGCTCGCGGCTCGCGCCCACCCAGATCGCCCGGTCCGCTCCGCTCCGCTGCTAGTACCAAAAGAGAACGTTTTCACCCTCGCCAGGGCTGACGCTCGCCCTTGCCCCCACTCCGCTGCCTCCTAGGAATTCCCGCCGACGTCACATCCGTTCTTTAGACAAAGGCCCACGCGGCCTTAGCGTCGCCTATGCCACGCGGCCGTTCGTTACCAAATGTTTGTGCACGACGCTACAATACATGGGAGAGCCGGCTTGGAACGCCTTCAAAGGAAGGCGTACGAAGGATCTTTCTCGCCTTAGAAAATCCATGGATTCAATCTGATTTCAACCCGCCCACTTAACATTTTGATTGGCTAACCGTCACACCATCGAAACCTTCACCTTCCTATTTGTCTGTGACCTAGAACTCCCTAGAACCAATCCTCCATTCGGTTGAAACATGCCCGACGTTGACTGGTGCCAATTTGAAACAAGCCCAGTCTTTCTATTTAAAAACAAGCCCCACTTGGAGGGACATTTTGAAACAATTATTACTGTTAAATGTAATTTGGACGCCAGGAAAAGGTTACACTTGAAACCTAATGATTCCTACGTAATTTAAATATCTCTCCTTCCAAAATTATGTTGTGCTAGCTCAGTTAATTGGGGTTCGAAGTTAATAATTGTTGCTATTTACTCTGCAACCAATTATTCAATCTGCCATCCATACGGGGTGGCGAGGAATCTGAAAATCTTATTAAAATGCTAGATTGCACGTAGCGAACAATGATAAACAGCTTTCTTTCAACTTAACAAATTGGAATTTATTATATTGATAATCAAAATGAATTCATCTTTATTATATTGATAATCAAAAAATGAATTCATCTTTGGTCATGACCATTTTTCCTCGATCTAGTATAATATATCAAGAGCCGACCCACTCATCACCGCGTTGCTCTAATGAATATTCTTCTAAAAAGCTCGGAAGCATCCGAATTTTATATATTTTTCTTTTGTCTCTCAAAACAATGCTTATTCCGCCTCTGTCCTGTCATTTCAACCTAACGAAAATGATCCTTAACGCCGGTTGTTTCTTTGCCACATGGCGACCCCTTCGCGATTGTCTATTGCCATCCTATATTCTATGTCAAATAAATGACATTTCCGTAGCCAAAAGTGGTTCGTCATTTTGGTACGGGGCGCAGGGCGTGGGGCGTAGGGTGCGGGGGCGCGGGACAGGGGGGCGTGGCGGCGCAGGCGCGGGGCGCGGGGGCGCGGGGCGCGGGACAGAGGCGTGGCGGCGCGGGGCGCGGGGCGCGGGGGCGCGGGCGTGGGCGTGGGGTGTGGGGCGTAGGGTGCGTGGCACTTGGGGGCGGGAGCAGGGAGCGGAGCGCGGGAGCGCGGGGAGCGGGGCGGGGAGCGGGCGCGGGGCGCGGGAGCGTGGGGCGGGGGGCGTGGCGGCGCGGGGCGCGGGCGTGGGGCGCGGGGCGTGGGGGCGTAGAGTGCGTGGGGCATGCAGGGTGCGTGGGGCGTAGGGTGCGTGGGGCGTAGGGTGCGTGGGGCGAAGGTGCGACAGGGCGTAGGGTGTGTGGGGCGTAGGGTGCGTGGGGCGTAGGGTGCAGGGCGCGGGAGCGGGGCGGGGGACGCGGAGCGCGGGACGCGGGGCGTAGGGCGCGGGACGCGGGACGGGGGGCGTGGCGGCACAGGGCGCGGGGCGCGGGACGGGGGGCGTGGCGGCGCGGGGCGCGGGGCGCGGGGCGTGGCGGCGCGGGGCGCGGAGCGTGGCGGCGCGGGGCGCGGGGCGTGGCGTTGCAGGGCGCGGGGCGCGGGGCGCGGGGCGTGGCGGCGCGGCGCTCTCACCTGCTGCAGCAGCTCGTCCAGCTCGTCCTCGCGCGCCTGCTGCGAGCACACGAAGAACTGACGCCGGAAGTCGTCAGCAAGGGGCTCCCCCGCGAACGAGGCGCACACGGCGACGTCCTTCACCGGGTCCAGCTGCGCCAGCCGCCCCGCGCTCCCGCCCGTGTTCAGCAGCTGCGCACCAAACGCTCTTCGCTCCCTTGCCCGAAGCCTTAACGGCCTAGGTGCTCGCTCCAGCAAGGCGAATCCACCTGCCTTTGCGCAAAGGTGCCGCGAGGATCCATTGATTGATTATTTTGGGTTTCCGGGAGCGTGCACTGCTACGGTCTCCAATTCCGTAAGTGTGGTTCATGTTATATTGTGGGAGGTGCGGGGTCACGCTGGAACTTGACATCCAGCGCCGAACAACACGCCGGCTTGCTAGTTTTCCCCTACTGGGTGTCTCCCCCCAGGAATGCACCGCCTCAGTCGCGACTCCCGTCATATGTGGTAGTGTAATGCATGTAAGTATGAGTGTGTATGTGAGGGGTGAGGTTAGGGCAAGGAAGTGGAAGGAAATATCGTGCGAGGTCCAGGACCCTTTTGTTAGGGTACAGCACCGTTCATTAATAAACTAATTATTTCATATTACTTGACGCATCCGCTTAAACGATCATTAGTCCCGTAAGTGTAGTTCATGTTATATGTCGGGAGGTGTTTCTCTCACGCTGGTACGTGAGATCTTTTGCCAACCTTCAAATCGACTTGCGGGGACTTCCCTCGCCAGGTATCTCCCCTGAGGGGCATCGTCCCAGCCGTGGCAAACTCTAATTTCTCGACTAGTCGCCCGACAAGCTTGGCATTTAAGCGTATACAAGTGCGTAAGTACGGGCAGAGAATAAAGACAGAAGAGAAAGGAAAGATTGTACGCGATCCGTGGCTCGGTTTTAGGGTATTGTACCAGCGTTTGCCTAGTATTGATCGGTAGTAAAAAGTATCGATGAAAGCAACCAGCAACTGCAATTCTCTTCAGACAGTACTTGAATGCGATCTAGTCATAAAGCTAGTGTCGAAAATTCGCCAGCGTCGGGACTAAAACTAGGATCTTCTGATCAGGGAC
>BLKR01002009.1:187500-230765 GCA_011170035.1 Teleogryllus occipitalis
TTTAACCTTAATCCAGAGAAAAATACACAAACTGAAGACAATTTGGGCTAAAAAATAACTTCAATGTTTTGGAGCACGTACACACGTGAGCGGGTGATTTCTTCGATGAAATTTATAAAAAAATAGTATAGAAGTCGACTTGTACATTTTCTTTTTCTGTATCTTTTGAGTTTAGGAACAACAGAACTGGCGATGAACATTCATTGGTGGCGGTAGCTCATCGAACACATAACTCTCACTAAACTGATATTTTTCAAGCTTTGTTTTGACTACATTGTTAACATTGAGTTTGTCGCTACGATATTATAAATATTTATCAAATATTTATTTAAATGAACTGACGACCTTGAGGGCTCTTTTTCAAAATTCAATTGTTCTGGGTATAAAATTTATTGTTTATTTTTAATTACAAACTTGTATGCAATTGTTAACGTATTAAGCAAGTAAAATGGTTAAACATGTATCGAATGAATTATGCATATTATATTTTACATGCAAAATATTTTTAAAAAATGGTAAAGTACGCCCGCAATCATGCCGAAGGTTTCCAATCTGTCCCTCGAGCCTCTACAAGTTGCAAACCATTGCCGCAGAACTTTTGCGTACCGCCTACAACGCCATCTGTAAGCTAAAATTACCTAGCCTGAAGGAGCTTTCCATCAAGTAACCATTGTCTAAATTTTGCAAATAAAAATAATAAATAATTCACAATTAAAAGTTTATAATTTTATTTAAAACTGAATTACGTTACTTTAGTAGCATTTGCTCGCGCAGTATTAATTCAAAAATTTCCCACTTAACCTACTTCAGGTTTGAACTGGTTTGCCCACTGAGGGGCGTCATTCGCTTCACACCTATCCGGTACAATACAGTGTGTGAGACACTCCCGAGTGTGCGGATGTTCGGTTCCGCGTATTCACGGCTAGACCACTTCCCGTGCACCAAACTACGTGTCATTCGACGCGTCTCCGTCTCCTGATGGAGAACTGATAATTTATATTCCAATCCGGCCAGAAGATTCAAAGAAATTTCCACAAATGTGCTTTTGCGTGTTTTAGCACTCCAATCTTAGTGGGTAGATGGAGAATTAAACCAGTACCACCTAAATAGACCGATCTTATAACAGGAATAGAGAATAACGCAGAAGAACAGCTTACAGGTGATCATTGATATTCATATTAGAAAACAAAACGTAAAAATACAGCTGAGCTACATTGTAACTATTCGTGTTATTCACATACCTGCAAGTATTTTTTTACGGCCATTATAATTTTGAAATTGCAAGTTCAAAATTCTGTTCATATCCCGTGTGGAGGTAATATACAAGGCCATTAGGTGTTGGGAACTTTTGAACGGGACTACTACGATTTGTTGCTAAGTCCAATGCCAGAACATATTTAAACAAAGCTACGCATGAAAGAAATGAAGTGTGAAGAAATTTTCAACATATCAAAATACCTTTGAAACAGTTTACAGCGTCGGCGACGCCACATTCAACTAGTACGCAATATTTCTACACAGAGTGATTCGATATTTGCCTTCAGACCTCGGAATATCAGCTGTGACACTAAAAATGATGTTTGTCATTTACAAGGCGACACAACAGAATACGCAAGAAAATATTCATCGCACTACGTACAGGAATGTAATGGTCAGTTCTTCAAAAACGCTTAATATGGTCTGCATTTTGTTACAACTACCCAACAATGAATAATAGAAACTAAGCTTAGAAGTGGCTCCAATTATAATTGCAAATCGAGATCATGAGTAGGAGGGCCTCTCATTTCCTTGAACAAATTTCTCTGAGTTTCTCCGGTTTTGCGGTTCTGCGGTTCCGATAATATTTGTAATTTCACACCAGAAGAAAATATTAAAGCTACTCTTGTTGTAATTGGACATCTCTCGTATTTCGTAGTGAAATACAAGAGCTCTCCAATACAAATTAAAAATATTTTCTCTCAAATAAAACTTAGAGAAAAAAGCTGTACTAATGTTTTTCAAGCATTACTATATAGTTTCATAACCTCATCAACATTTTTCCTGAATTCTTGTGCTTCTTCTGCAAATTCTCTGATTCTTCTCTGACTTTTCCAGAGCAATGGAATTTCCTAATTTTTCCCGTTTTCAAATTTTCCAGAAAATAGCTCCCTTGTTTTTTTTTAAATATTGGTACTCGAAATTGCTATTTAATTTTGTAAGTGTCTGAAACAGACCATTATGTGCAAGTTAGTTAATTATTCTCGAGCGCGTTAGCGTGAGTGTATAATTACTAACGAGCACATAATGGCCTTTCGGCCACGAGCAAAATACAATATTTTATCTTATCCGATCGCATTTGCAACATTTTGAGCTTGTCATCTACAAGTAGACGTAATGATGATATTGAGGTATGAGGTAATGAGGATAATGAGGCATTATTTTGATTTGGGAAGTACATTGGAGACCTTGGAGAATATTTTGAGTTGGCAATCGCTGTCTGTTGCGAGAAAATGATGATATTCTTGAGAGTATTAAAAGTGAAGCTGTAAAATCTGTAGAAGATTTACTACCCAGTAAATTTAATGTCATACCTTAGAGAATAAGACATTTTCAAGGAGTGGTGGAAAGAAAGAAATATTACGAAATTTTGCGAGGAAGTTATAGTATTAGCTTATTTTGCAGTGAAAAAGTACAAGTTAAAGCAGGCTCGTATAGGGATGTACAGGAAAGTGTGTATTATACTTCGTTATTTGATCAATATTACGAGTAAATTTGTTAATTTCATTTATAAATTATTAAGTCATTATAAGTGTGTTTCTATGTATATTGCTTCATTTTCAACAAAATAATGTTTTATGTCATATTGTTCAGTTCGGCGGCAGCAGTTTTGCTGTTGCTTGTCATAACAACTGATAGCTACTTTATTACTGGGTAGTACTAAAGGCCCATTTAACCTACTCCGGACACGTAAGTAAACAACCTACAAAGGCGACTGGATAAGATAAAGTCCTTCATGTGCAACTATTTGTCTAATGAATTTGTATGCTGAATGCCACAGAGAAAAATGCAAGGAGGTCAATGAAGCAAACAAAAAGGGGATCGATCCAAGGAAAATGTTGGGAGTCCCTGATCAAGCACATGATGTGGGATATGGATCACGGGATTGGTCAATTAATAACACACATTAGTTTGCCAACGTTTCGGAATATGTAATTCCTCCTTCCGAAACGTTGGCAAACTAATGTGTTTTATTAATTGACCAATGCCGTGATCCACATCCCACAATTTATCAATGGTAGTGAATTCTACAACGGTGAAGCATATGATCTTTACTTGCGCAGGCCGAAGTCTGCGTTGTTGCCCGCGAGGAGCGCGCGCGTCACCGGGCGTCGGTCGCGATGCTTGAGCTGCATCAGCAGCTGGCGGGAGCCGTCGTCGACGTCGTCGTCTTCCTGGTCGTCTTCCTCGCCGCCTCCGCTCGCCGCGGACGTCCCCGCCAGCAGCAGCACCACGTCGTCGAACTTTCCTGCCCACGCCACGTTCAACCCCAGGCGCAGGGCGGGCCCGGTCGCCCCGGGCCCCGCCCCCGCCCCCGCCCGCGCCGCCGCCGCCTCCACTTGGCCCTGCCAAACAAACATCAGCATCATTACACACATGGGGAAATGCAGCAAAATCTAACATAAACATACTGCAAACTATACAAAATAAAGTTCTAAGAATTATCATTAAAGCACCATGGTTTATTTCAAACAATCAAATCCACCATGAACTGCAAATTCCCACAATAAAAGAACACATTTCCAAACTATCCGAAGATTTCTTTTCAACACCCTCCACATCTCCCAGCGCTTCCATATTCAACCTTGCACGCACTGCAGAACCGAACTTACGTATAAATTCACGCTTCCCTCAAGACAGATTCCGACCGCCATAAATCAGCAGGAAATTGGCCTCATGATACATCCTCCATCGAATAATCATATCAACGATCATTCTCTGTAATTTCAATTTTCTTTCAAAAATAATTAAAATGTTTCAACATAAACCAAAAACATTGAACGCACCCATTCAGGGCACCCACGGTTAGGAAATAAACCAAACGTTATGTATGTTTCTATTCACAACCCTGAAAAACATGTATGTATATTGAACAGAGAGAAAATAAATTTTTAAAAAAATCATTACACGTCAGATGTTTAGGGAAATGCCTATTTTATTCTAGCCAACTTATTTAAAGGCTGATAATACATGTGCACGAATCATGAAAAATGATGGCATATGACGAAGTTTTATAATGCTTATTTTAGCTTATTTGAGCATAAATGTCTTTTTTTTTCATAAATACCTTTTTTAGGACTTTTATTATTATTATTATTAGTATTATTATTATTATTATTATTATTATTATTATTATTATTATTATACACAATGCTAAGATATCGGATAAAATCATAAAAATCGGTGATGGTCTAACGTGACCATTCGTTACGAAATCTTCAATTCACGTCTTGGTATTTTAAATTACGAGAGAATTCCTGAAAGTATACCAACTGATTTTTCTTCATTTCCCTATTTCATAAATACCAGTCATGATCTGGGAACATGGTCGATTGACAATACACTGAGGGCACCAAAATTTTAAGTGGAAACATATACATTCCCAGAAGGTTTCAGTGTTGCTAGTGTTGGACTTCTAAAATATACAAGTTTACCAGTTACATCCTTCAGATATCCTTCTCCGCATTCAAACTGATTTTGTTTCCCAGTCGTCGCAAATTTGAAATTGTGATCCTTAAAAAGTTACTGGTAATATGCAAATATTACTTGTTAATACAAACTGTTAAGAATAAAATGTAAATCTAATCTAATGAGTAATCTAATGAGTTGTAAATATGTAAAACTAGTTTTACATTAAAATGTACGAACTTGTTTTGTGCATTTAAATTTACAAAATAATAGACAAAAATTAAAAACAATTTTTCATTTGTGTATGTAACTTATAATAGTGCCTATTTTCTCCTTATTTTTGACATTTTCAGTGCCTTTTTAGGCGCCTAAAAGACGATTTTTTAGTGCCTAAACATCCGATGTCTAATCAACATCATCCTCCTTTCAAAGCTATTTACGACATAGATACTGTACTAATATGTTACGATACGAATATCGTTTAACGTTTTATAGAAAGATTTCCCTAAGGATGAGCCAAAGTGACAGTTCGCGTAACAAGTGAACATCACATGTAATTCAGAGAATATCCCTCCGCCGCGACAGCTGTTCAGCCATGCCTCTTCGTAAAGTGTTCGGTTATGGCTCCCGTGAAGACATCCCTATGCAGAAGTCTAAGAGTTTCGCTGAGGTATATGCACGTACGCGAGTCCGGGAAATATTTAAATTTAATTACGTATGTGGAAAATTTCTTAATATGCTCTCACAATCAGTTAAAGAAAACTGCCACGAATGTAGATAGAAAGAAAAATGATTTTAAGCCGGAAACACGTGCACCAGTACGCATCTCGCATTCAAGTATCGGTTTTAAAATAAACAATATTTATCACACAAAAAGTAAATTTAATGTAATGTTTGTAGGAAAAATAATTTGTACAAAAGAGCACATAACACTGCACTTCCTAATTTCAATTATTTCTCGCGGCGCACTATATATTTGTCGGAAGTGGACATCACAAAAGGAAGCGTCGAAGCCATTTATAAGTTAGCCAACTACAAACGAACGAGTGCAGGAAGGTATTCTAATGGGCTCGAGGGCACAACGACCACAGAACCTTCAGTTATGTTGCCAGCACTAGCTGTCACTTTGGCTCATCCTTAGGAAAATCGTTCTATATCCACTTTATGAAACTTCCAATGAAATATAATTTTCATTTAAATTAGAGTATTCGTCCTACAAAAGGGGACATCCTGATGTTGATAATAGTTAACAAAAGGTAATGGATTAGTTCCACCAATTACTTACATTGCGAAATCGAAAATTGTTGTTAATAGTAGGACGTAGATTATTAGAATTCGTTGTTGCAATAACTCTTATTACGAAAGTTTCTTAAAGTTTGACTTCAGACAATCAAATTGGACAAATTACTATTAACACTTATAGCGGGTCTGTATTTTATCTCGCCTGGGAGCACCTGCTCTTGTTGTGGTAATTTGGCAACCGCGCATCTTCGCTGCCAGCCCACACAGACAGGGTTAGCACACCGAGACGGCGAGCTTTACGTCACAAGCTGCACAAACTTCCCTGCTTCTGGTAATACCCATTCATGACTCACGACGGTCAGTCTGGGTGCTCAAGTGCCGTTGAGTAGGGTCAAGAGCGAGCAAACAAAACACCTCTGCGAATTTCTAGAAACAAAGCTGTGATATTGATGATGTGAGGGGAAGTTATGACATTAACCGCAACGTAATAATAATTTTTTAATGAAAGTCGGCTCTCGTGAAACATCATCGGCAAGCTCTTCTTTATTATTATTATTATTATTATTATTATTATTATTATTATTATTATTATTATTATTATTATTATTATTATTATTATATTAATAATAATAATAATAATAATAATAATAATAATAATAATAATAATAATTATATATAATTATTATTATTATTATATTAATAATAATAATAATAATAATAATAATAATAATAATAATAATAATAATAATAATAATAATAATAATAATAATAATAATGTGTTTGGTTATGACTCGGGTTGCAGTATGCTGGCCCCAACGGATTATAAACAGAGGCACGATATGGTAACACGAATCATCCACGCCAAACTTGCAAGGAAATGTGGAACTGCTAGTGAATTTGATACACTCTACTATAAGTACCATCCACAAAATGTCATCGAAAATAACATCTATAAATTATACTGGGATCGAAGCGTATTGACCGACAGAACATTTCGTCATAACAGGCCGAATGTAATACTCTGGGATAAATCTAAAAGAAAAGTATGGCTGATAAACATGGCAGTTGTAGATACCAGCAACCTCGACACAACGCACAAAAAGAAAACTCAAAAGTACAGGGAACTTACACAAGTTATAAAGGAACAGTGGCATGTATTGGAGGTGGAGATTGTGCCGATGGTCCTCTCAGCAACAGGTGTGATACCTAACGTCCTGAAGCACTCTCTGAAAAAACTGGGGATCGAGACGAACATTATCATCAATCTACAGAAAGCTGTTCTTGAGCACGTGTTCTTTAGTCAGAAGATTCATGGGTTCCTAAATAAATTTATGTTAAAGAATTATTGACTTTTTAATTTATAAACTAAGTGTTTAAATTCATATTTGTACAAATGTTTACCTTCTAATTAGTTTTTAAAATAAATATATTTTTGTTAAAAGTAATGTACTACGGAAATCATGCTTTGATAGATATATTTCATAATATACTAGTTCTACTGTACGGTGCATCTACAGTGTTATAGCTTAAACCCTTATTAAAATTGTACTTCAAACCTTTAAAAAGCATGTATGCTGGGCAGGAAGAAATATTGTTTTAAGGAACAGCATTGCTCGTCAAGAAAATAATCAGTTACGTCAAATCACAAATATAAACATGAACAATAATATATTAAATACTTAATAATAGTTATTCATTTTACAAGTGGCTAAAAGACGCCATTATGTGTAAGATAACTGAATATTCATAAATGAGGTAGCGCAAGTGTATAATTACCAACATCACATATAGAACATTTTTGGAGGTGAGATTGTCAATGTTACATTTTAAAAATTGTTTAGTTAATGGTAAAGCAAGCGTAGCCGTTCGAGAACTCTCGCATGTTAAACCCCACGCTATCTTTTCCTAAAGGTTTCGTGAAACTGAAACATACGAACATGTGGTCTGTTTCCATTGCAGTTCCCTCCACAATTAGGTACACAGTACTTGTACATCACGGTAAACGTTAAATTAATGGTTGTATTCCACGCATAAGAAACAATCTTCATCGGTATCAAGCAACTATTCATAGTGCTTCTTGTTGTTGCCGCGAGAGCAAATCTTGAATTAATAATTATCCAAATAAACGTCAGACTGCACAAACCATGGTGTACATAGATGGCTACCAAAACCAAGGGCTCAAATATAGGTCATGGAGGAATATATTCTGTATTCCTTCATGGGTAGGTGGTATTGGTAGTATCAATAAGCACCGATCCGCTAAAAATTTAATAGAATGTCCAAGAATATTTGATTCTGTAGATTACAGTGTGAAGAACGTTTATTTGAGGCCTCTGGTCTCAATATTTTAGTTTTTAAGTCCCTAAAACGCTTCGTTTAGGAGTTATTTAACGATATAACTGGCCGAGTGTTGCGGGTTGCATTTGACATGAATATTTAGATGCGTTTTTTAAACAAATCCTTAATATTCTAAAGTCAAAGTGCAATTCATCACGTCTCCGTGAAATTATCTTTCTTTAGAGATCTCATTTATAAAGATTGGTTGCCTGTAAGAGCCGCGAAAGGTATGTATACTACTGAAATAATATAGGAAACGATATATCATTTGTGCCTATCAAATAATTTTTTTAAGTGTTTATCGGATTTTGGAAAGTTCCAAAGTTGCTAGACGCGAAAATAACTTCTAGCGTTCATTGGTTAGCGTGTTCGCTTTCCGTGGCGGCGCGCCGGGTTCGATTCCTGATCGGGCCAAAATAATAACTGCGCTTTCCTTACAAATGTCCCAGTATCTATTGCTGTTTGACGATGAGAAAGCCCACCCTAAAGTTATGATGACCAGAATACACGGTGAAGGGATGTATTCGTGCTAACCACACGAACCCCTTATCCCATGGCCGAGAGGCTGGGTCACCGCTGGTCGGCCAAAACCCGTTGCGGGCTGTCGAGCCATACACCACGTGTTAGAGGTTTTTTTTATTTGTTTTGTTTTGTTTTTCTAAATTTAGTATCTGGATTTATTCACTTTTTCGTTGCCAGAGCCCTGTAATAAGAGTGTATCTGCCGAAAATTCGCCGTTTTTCGCGCAGCATTACATAACTTTCTCTCTACCGCGGTAGCGGTAGCGAGAAAGTAAAAAGCCAGGCCAGATCTTGGCTGCCGTGCTGCATGGCAAGCGAGAAGTGTTGACAAACATTTGAAAGTGGCATAAAGTGACAACTTTCAACGATTGAAATAAAAGATGGAATATTTTAGAAAACATGTTCCACGTGCCATTGCACCAGCGGAAACAGTTTGTAAATGTTAGCCTCTATTTACAAAACTTCTTGCAATCTGTCTTCTTTTAAACGAGTCTATTGAATGTTTCTGATACTATTTAACAGAAACTGTATTTTCTAACACAATGCATTCTATCAACCGAAGCACAGATCACAATCTATACTGTATTAACAAAACGTAGAGTACTAATACCTTTTTTTTTTCTTAAGATAACCTCCTTCTACGTCGTCTCCAATCCAACAAGACCGTTTCATTCTCGCCCTCCTGCCTAGTGACGTCTCAACCGACGGGTGGGGAGCACCCCCTCCTTCATGGAATAAACTGGTGTCGACAAAGCGGCAGCGGCGGCGCCAAATTCGTTTGTTGAACATTCGAATGGTCACAGTAACACAAACTGGTTCGTGAAACTCATTGTCTGAAGACGAATAGGCTGCGCAATAGCTCATTCATTTCTTTTCATTACGGTACTTCCCTGTTGGTGGTAGATTCACAGTGGCGGATCCAAGGGGGAACCATACCCCCAACCACCCTAACTTTTACTTTCTTGTTACTGCTTACGCAAAATATATAAAGTAATGAAATGTTGTGGGGGAAAACGGCGAATTTTCGACAGAAAAACTCTTTCTGCAAGTCCATGATAAAGAAAAAATGGAGAAATCTTGTCACATATATACACTATATATATATATATATATATATATATATATATATATATATATATATATATATATAAAGTTACTTCCTGTTACACATTGTGTAGTCACAATCCATGTTTTCTGGGTCCTTGAAACCGAAAAATCGATTGACGGCAAAACGTCTGTCCGCCTGTGATCAAAGCTAGTGCCTTAACCGTTCAGCTGATTTTTCTCCAAAATTGATATTCCCCAATCGATGTCGCGACCCTTTGAATTTGAAATTGATACTTTAATTTCGGGGGATATTTTACATGAAACCCCTCGAGCATTTTCAAAATTAAAAAAAATAACGATTTTTTAAATGGCACTTTGTTATTCGATAGAATAAAGTCGCTTAAGAGAATGGGGCAGATCTCATTTTCGCCAAAATCCCTGATTTTTCGAAAATTGCAAAAGTTCAATATTTTTCGGCTGTTCCAACAACAAAACCATAGAACCATATTCTCTCCTTAATAAAATATGTTCTCTAAAAACAGCTTTTGAAATAGGGTCACGTATAATTTTTCGAAAATTTGAGTATTTTCCATTTTTGCTTGAAATAAAGGCATGTAATTTTTTTTCTCAAAAACGGCACCACATTCTTTCTTTAATTTCTTCCAAGTATGAAGCAAAGAACCGCAAAAAAAGTTGTGCTAGTCCTTTTTTCGACGCACTCTCTATATTTTCGAAAATTGGAAGAATGATAAATTCGAATTTCTCGCGCTTCGGTTGAAGCGCTGTCAGTTAGCAAAATGGCTACACAGTGGTTTTAAATTACTACTAGTGAGAACCCGTCAAAATTTGACGGTGAGATCTGAGATAAATGTAAAATACTGTACCCAGACTAATGTCCACAATATATTGCATTGTTTGGATCTTGAGGGTATAACGAACATATTCTGTGATGAGTTCCCAAAATTTTGAACACGTATGGCCCATGACCAGATGGCAATGCAATATCGGCACAAAATATAGAGCACTATTATACTGAAGGATATTATTTCTAGATTTTTTTGATGTGTCATCATCTCCTATAAGCAACTGTTTGATTTCTTCTGGCATATTGCTCGAAGGTATACTTATTTTCCCATTTAAGCAACACAGCAATCGTTTGCAGAATTTCTCTCACATGGAAAGTACAAAGCAGAACAAAACTGACATTCCATAGACAATGACCCAATAGAAATCGAAATGACCTCACTATCACGACACCTACGCTGACTTTCTCTTTCCCTGCATTCAGTTAATGTGCGTTTGCGTCTTTTGGGGCGCGTGGACAACGATTCGGAATTCGACATAACCTTTAAAACTTCACTAAAGTATTACAACCGAGCAAAACCCACTGTGCGAATGTTCTCTACAAAATACGCCACAGAAGCAAATACATGCAAACTGTCAACACCACAATGCAATTATTACACTGAAACAAAAACCTTGACGAATTGTAAACAAATCTCAACAATGAAAACAAAACATCAAGCAGCGTGGACTCACATCTATGAACTCGTATATATCGATTTTGAAACTGCCACCCTTTGAAAGAAAACAATTGACTATTGATAAGCGTACTATTAATGAATTATTTAATTAATTAATTTACACCGTAAATGTTGGTGAATCAACACAAACAATATCTGATAACACATTTAGGGATCATATTCTTTCATTTAAAAGAAAAAATACAACAATCGGTTCAGTAGAAGCTCTAAACGAAGCCATGGCAGAATACCTTATTTTTTTAAATATATAGATATTCGAATGCTTCTCATTATTGCCAGTCGTGATAATCGTATGATTTGGATAAAATTATTACGAAAGGAAATAGATTTAAGGAAGGTAATGTATTTTACATTGAACTAACATATACATTTCTTTTATTAGAAGTTCTGATCGCTGAATGTTTTCAGAAATTGTTAGTTCACTTCGATGTAATCGAAGAGTATACCTCGGCAAGCGCAAGCTTGTGTGAAAAATTATTCTTCCTTTTTTGTAGAATAAGCATCAAAATACTGTAACAGTTGAATTTATTCATGTTTGTTTCATTTGTAAATGTAAGAAATGACTACAGTTCCTGGTAATTTAAATAAATGCAGATAATTACAACAAGCGCTTCGTTTGAATTTATTTAATTAGACATTTCAAGTAACAACTGAGTTATATACTGACTCAGTATATACTCAGTATTACTGAGGTATTTTAATATTATGTAACTATTTCCAATAGAGAGAAAGTGTGTGCTGATGTAGCACCTCTCGTTTTGGATAGTTTTACACAATTTATTCAGGACATATTTGGATCGCATCACATCCAGAGGTATTCTTTTTATGCTTATACCTATGTTAAATAACAAGTTAGCAATATTTAAAATGTTTTTGTTTCTAAAATACGTATGGGATGGGGGAGTATACGAACTAAAATTACCCGCCCTCCTCGAAATGCTATATGGATCCGCCCACTGAAGATTCACAAGTTCTGACTTCTCTCACAGGCCACGCAGTTTCGCCAGGTAGCAAAACATGCACTTACTTGGGTGAGATTGACAGCACGCAGGTACAGCAACGCGCCCATTTTGTTTTCGTAGTTTTGACCATTGCTGTGAGTACCATGAAGTTTGTCGTAATAATCAGCGGCCTGACTCATCACACACTCACTCGTGCCTCGGAGCACGCACGCCCGTCACCGAGACGGCACGCATGTACACACGCGCAATGTTATGCAGTGTCCACAGCGATTCGCAAAAACACGCCGAAGGAAATCCGCTGCCGCCGTTCTCATCGACTTGCAAGGCCGTTTCAGTCCGCGCCACGGCGATGTGTCTTCTGACTCGCCTTCTCCCCACTCCACGCTCTCTCGTTTCCTTCAGATAGCCCACCAATCCAGGGTATCCATAAGAGCCGAGCGCATACATCGCAAGGCGCGTATTTCGATGTCGCGGAACAATTCAGGAAATTAGTTAACGTAAAGCTTGTTGAACGATTGATTTTGGGCAGCATTGTACTGTTTAATACTAACTACAGGTAATATAACGGTAAAGTTAATTTCCTGAATCAGTACCCATAGAGTAATTATTTATATACAATAAATTGCATTATGTATTTTGTCACAAAGAGTATAACAGCCTCAAGAACACATCAAGCAACCTCTTGCGCTATGTCAACACACCTCAAAACATCGATCTTGTTTTGTTTTTCCATAATTGAATAAGAACTTCAAAACACTGGGTATAAAAAAAATTAATCCAGGCCTTCATCTGTTTAATATTTTTATTTGATATATTATTTTTAAGATGCCTGTGTTTAAGATCAGTCAGTTAGAAAAATGCTCATTTGGACTTCCCCCTTAGCATACTAGAAAGGAAAGAATAGCAATAATAAAAAATTATTATTGACAAGAACACCATGGTAAATATACTGAATGTTCATTTACAACTAATGATCCCTTTGAGATATGCGGTTTATTTTTTTTCCCTCAATAAATTTTCCCTAAATATGTTTTATTGAGATTTGAATGAAAGATTTATTTGAACAGAGCTGAAATTAATGTATGGAAAACAAAACACTTATTGTATATTCTATCTCAGATAAATAAAAATGGTCCATATCACAATACATCAATTTCTTTTGTCCACATAATTCTTTTATGCATAATGAAAGCAAATTCAAATAAAATTGAGGCATCTAGTGACAAAGAGAGCTAACCCACAAAATTCAAAATATTGATTCATGAATGTATTTTATTATGAAGTCATTGAATTTGTCAATAAATCAATGTTTTAAATCTTATGGAATTGCCTACCTACTGTTCCCCATCTCAGTGCATGCCTCGATTGATGAGATTAATAACACTGGGTAGGGAATTCCACACACAGGTATTATAATGATCCATAGAAAAATTAAAAACATGCCATTAAGAAAATATTATTTTATTCCATTCCATTATTTCACTTAGTGAACACTTTTAATAATAGTAAATTTCTGAAATATTTTTGACAGTAAGGCACCAAAAGAACAAAAGGTAATTTCATACTTGCTTAGCAATAAGTACAAAACAGTCTATAATTAAACATCACAATAATGCATCAAAAGTTCATACCCAACCACTTACTAAAATTTCCTAACAGTTCAATAGATCTAACTAAGATACAGGAAAAGTTAAAGTGTGCAACCATTTAAAATCTGAAGTCACCTTTGCATAAGTTTTGGTTGTCAGGGAATGACTAATTCCAAGTCAATTTACAGACACAGGCACACTCCATTTAGAATCACAAAAACAATTTTTCATATTCTAAGGTTTATAACCAATTTTAATTCCTCTCATACTGGAAGCCTTTTATTCGTTTGTTCAAAATCTGATCCTTCATTGTAATTTTCCTGAATAAACTGAAGTCCATTTAACTATAAAACAACTAAGGTGTTCACATATCAAAAAGCAGTGCTGCTCTGATTCTAAGTAGGTTTTAATATTGTCTACAAAATTTCTTAAATTGTCACATTTATAGATAGAAATGAAACAAAAATTTACTAATTTACTGTAGAAAAAAAGCATAGAAACATTTTGAATGTTACATTTTTACAATTTTCTATTCAATTAACACTAGTTTATTGTTTTGGTTCACAAACACAGATCCATATAGATATCACATAAATTTATAGATTCATCTATGATATATTTTGTACTCTCCTAAAAACAAGTTTCTCAAATTCCTCTGAATTAGTAAGACCACTCAAATTATGAAATCTTTCTTAGTCTCTCAAAAATTTGGCCTATTTTTAGACATTTAATATTCACCAAATGTTGCTGTAGTCATCAGAATAGTACAATAATAACATTCTGTTTTTCATAAAGAGTAGCATATCGATTAAAAAAGGTTTTCAAAGCTTTCTTTTTTCTGGTTCCTAAAAAGAAGCACTTGTTCATCACAGTATGACTCCACTTAGGCAGGAATAATGTTTATTTACAGAATAAGTATGCTATTTTATAAAAATCAACCTTAGATTGTATTTATAGTGGATTTTAAAAATTTGACGTACAAAAGAACGTTATTTTTCTTAAAAACTTTAGAAAAAAGAATAGTCTTTGAACACTTTCCATATATCTATCCATTTTAATTTTCAACAATCCAAATGATTTTCAGAAATAGACCAAAACTCACTAACAATTAAATTCACCAAAATGGCAAATTAAATATATACATAAGTTCTGTAACTGTTTTGCTATTATATACATTTATATTAAGTATTAACATTAAGCATAAAATATTCTTTCCCACAATATACAACCTTCAAAAGACATTTTATCAAGATAAGAATTTAATTGCTTTAAATTTCCCATTGTTGCAGAATGATAGTATTTTAAATACAAAGAAAGAAGAAAAATAAAAACAATAACAATAAAAAATGGGAATAATGAAATTAAGATGAGTATCACAAGTTACATTGAGAATACAATGAGAAACTGACATATTAGGAAGAAACACAATACTTCAAATTAATTTTTAAATGGTTTGGTAAAATACGCAGATGCAGGAGGAACAAAAGGCCTGGGAAGAGATGGTTTCACAGGATTTTTTACAACAGGATTTTTATTTGCAGGATTTTTAGTTGCAGGATTGTCAATCAAGCCTTTGGCCTCTACAGTTGTGGTAATGGGTGCTGTTCTAGGTCTACTGTCTCCAGTTGTATTGGAAGATAGTGGTTTGCTGTTGAAAACAAAAGGAAATGAAATTACTAATGAATAAAAACAAATCAAAATTCAACCAAAATTCAAACCAAAACAAATAAAAACATTGTGCAAGAACAAAATATGTATTTTGTTTCTTCAAAACAAGGAACAAAAACTCAGAACATATAAATTCTTTATTTTATAATTGTTTTTTGTATTAATGTAAAATGTAGTTAGGATGACGACTCATTATACATTTATTTAATTATGACATGTGTTTAAGACATGTATTGCTCATTAATATTATGTTTGGCAAAAAATTACTGCAAAGAAAGAAAAATTTTAATTTGTAATTAGTTAAGTAATTAGTAATTGAAGCCATGTTCTCTGATTACAGCAAAGTGCAAAAGTCAATAGTAGCAGAGGCTCTAGTACTGGCACGCCATGTGAAAATAATCAAGAAAATTCATACTTTCTCTTAACTGGCAATTTCTGGATAAAGTCAGTGTTTAATGGTGAAAAATGAATACAAATATTGTGCTTTAGCCACATCTACTAACAGGTCAGAGGAAGACAAAATTCGCTGTTTTAAGAATAGAGAGCTTGAAATTAAGACGCAGGAAAGCTATGATCATCTCAAAGGCATTGTAAAAATTTTGGCAATAAAGATGAAAATTATTAAAAGGAAGAAGTAAGTTTTGCAATTGCACTGATGAATTGGAAAATTCAGGAAAAAGATTTAAATAAATAAACTTTTTTCTTAAATTTCATTTAGTAGTCAGAATTCCTATTGCAACCTGAGATTCAACTGTTAGCAGGGTTAAAATGAAAATACGTTGACTATTCCACACATGAAATTTCAGTCAATAGCATGCAAGAATTGAGACCATGCCAACCAATTACACTTACCAATGCAAACTGATAATTTTTATTTAAAAAATTATCACCTCCTAGGTGGTGATAATTTTTACACCTTTTTTGTTTACAGACAGAGCTTATATAATTTAGCTGTTTTTTTATAATACATGGCCTCTTGTGCATCTATCATTGTCAGCTGTTTGAAAGCAAAATGTTAGTAATATCTGAATAAATGTTAATTATTTATAAGTATATTATATTAAAATTTATCTTACATATATGAAATTACATTTGTGAAATAGGCTTAGTAAGTCTGTGGTCACGGGGTAAAAGTTCATAATTTAATTTTTGGCAAAATTGGATTTAGTACTGAAACCACAAGTTAATTATACATATTTTATTTTTGTAAAACAATTGAATTTATGCCTCCTTTAATGACAAAAAAGCACGGGAAAATATAGCTTAATTTGCTTAATAAAACTTACGGCTCAATAATATAACCCTTGTTTTCTCCAAACTAAGATTTTTGATTTAAGTCAAAACTTTTACCCCGTGACCACAGAAAACTCACATGTACTTTGGAAATTCTCAAATAAATTCACTCCTTGCAAGTTATAAATTTATCAAAAAAATTTCCAAAGTACTCATGGGACTGATAATAACTCAGGCCACTGATAGACCCGATACAGTATTTAAATTTTTATTCATGAAAATATATTAATTTTTTCTCTTTGATTTTTTATCTTTCACATTTATTTTAGAATAAAGAGAAAGAAAAGAAAAAATTGCAATCACAACAAATGTTTTAGAAAACCCAACATAACACAAAAGCCCCATTCTACTAATAAATATTCTCTTCTGGACAGTAGCATATCTAGAGTTCTCACCACCTGGGGCAATATTGATGATGTAACTCCCTCCCACTTAATTTGAGTATAAAAATTGACATTACAGAATTGGAAATACATATTTCAGAGAAACTATGCAAATATTCATTCAATTATTACATCTGTTACTCGGTAACAATATCACCTCTAGTTTACTGAATGGAAAAAATATCTCTGACGGAAGTGTCAATCCAACATTGTGGCAGTGATGACAATTATTATATAAATATTTTTTATTACAAAATAAAATATGCAATGAAATACTTGCATTTAGTGTAACACTGGGGCCAATGTTCTTTAAAGCCTAAAACGAAGGTTCATGTAAATGAAGATAAGATAATATCAGTAGCAGAGCACATATTTTAAATGTATGATTTTCTTTAATTTTTATGTCCAGAGACAAGGTCAGCGACTACCATAGCAAGGTGAGAGTAATAGGGAATAAGTTTGCCCTGCATTTGCTGATGCCTCAATCTGATGTCTGTCCTTAAGCTTTAGACTCACGCAGCTATGAGGTACTTGTGTATCATTTTCTCAGTAAGTATCATACTTCATCCACTGGTTCAAAAACATTTAGTGCCCTGTTGATCTGCTGTTGACAATGACTGACTTACCTTAAAGGCAAGTTTTATACAAAAGTAAATACCACTTAATAAGGAATGGAAATGCACTGTTCTTAAGGTAGAATTTTCAAGACCAGAAATTTTTTACATGAAATGCAGCTTCACCTTAAAATGGGGTTCAACTAAATTGGGGTTTCACTGTATTTGTCATGTTTAAAATATTACAAACTCATTGTATGATGCAATAATTTATATATCATTTTTGAAAAAAACATTTCAAATAGTTACAATAGTATTGAACTACTGAACAAGATTTTTTCCTATCTTTCTGAACGTTTTCAAGTCCTTAAAGCTGCAAATTTATCTTCAAATATCTATGACCCACGAAGTTTAAGAGTAATAAAATTTCAAAATTTATTTGAGTTGTACTATTTTCTGTGTAAAAAGCTTTAATTTCTGCAATTATAATTACAAAAAAATCCTTATTAAATCAATCTAAAAAATCATTAAAATTAACGTTTATCATCTGAAATATATTTAGATCATACATTTCAATGACTAACTTTCCATTACAAGCTAACTAAAACGTGATGAATTTCTATCATTTCAAAAAATGTCCAGTTAATTTCTGTGAAACCTGCCATGAGAATTCGACACAAGTGATATTAGAAATTCAAAATAGCAAATTTTGAAATATATGTTGTTAAAATTTAGCCATCAAAATTAAAATATACAAGGATAAATTCATTATAATTTAAATAATTATAAATTATAATAAATACTTAATTAAAATTTTCAATACATATCATCCAGGGCAGACCAGCTCTCCTGCCCCCCTCCAACCACACAACTCACCTAAAAATCCCTTGAGGCATGACAGGTGGGCGGGGCCTATCATTTTTGTCCTGTTGAGATAGTGTGTGCTGCATCTGTCCACGCAAATCAGTGATTGGCCTTTGAATATGGATAGGATCCTGTGAGACCGACTGTTGACCTCGAATTTCCTGAGGTGGAAGAAAATGTCATTTTTAGAGAAATCTTAAATGGCCACAGAACTTTCAGGAGGGAAAATTGATGAATTGGGCCGGTGTCGAAATAATAACCATACCTTAGAGGTCATGAGTCATGAACCTATCATTTTCTCTCATTTTGACATTTAGGTGTAATAATAATTGCAAAAAAGAAATCAATTTGATGAAATACAGTAACTCCCATCTTTATTCATTTAAGCATGTTAAAAATAAAACAGCAACTCCAATACAGCAACTAAGGGTGAGGATAATTTTGCATTCCAAAAAAAAAATCACCCCCCCCCCACACACACACACACACAACTAATAGTCCTTTTGTAATTATGTGGCCATTGTGTGGCGCAGAGCGAAGTTGCTCGCCTTTCACCAAGGAGATCCGGGTTCAATTCCTGTCGAATCTCATGTGAAATTTGTTCCAACAAAACGAGTTTGGCTGCTTCACAAGGGCTAGTCCAACCCCTGTGAAGTGTCCTAAACCCTACCGCCTATTTTTATTCCATCTTAATTCTGGCCGCCAGGTAGGGACACAGGAGTGTGTGGTGGGAGGCATGTATGCGGAGTGTAAAAAAAATAAATACATATATATATATATATATATATATATATATATATATATATATATATATATATATACAGTGAAACTTCGATTTTACGTTCCCCGATCTTACGTTTTCCCGGAATTTACGTCAAAAATGAGTGGTCCCGGCAAAACATCCATATAAGTAATGTATAATTTTCCTCGATTATACGTTTTCGCGATTTTACGTTTTCCTCGATTTTGCGCCTGATTTGTGAAGTCCTACTACGTCCTAAAACCCCGATATTAAGATTTTTGCACAGCATGTCTCGGATTTTGGACGGACATTCTGAAAGAAAAGGAGGCAATGTTGATGTCGGTGAAAGTGGAGGGGATACATATAAATGTTAAGTGTTTTGCTATTCGCTGTTGAGAGAGAAGGGACACTGTCGTCCACTCAGAAGCTTCGTTACGACTTATATTTTTGGTATTGGAGCTTCCGGTTGGATGACAATGTCTTCCTCTCCTTCGAGCTCAAAATGTTGAAGTGTCACTGTCTGATTCAAAATTCGAATTGTTTAAATCCAATTTAAAAATCATAGTATATCATCACGGCCTTTGAACTCTCCATCAAAATTGGGATAAAACTGGAAGGTGCTACTATAGGCACGGTTGCCAGATTCTTATGACATACATCCGCCGTCAGATGGCAGTGAAGCTGCCCAATCCCGCGCAATGCTTTTAAAGCATGAATTTCATGATACAGTCTTATGTTCCTTATATAAACATATTTATTGTATTATAATCACCCCATAAAATGTGCATGGGAGTTGGAAGACCCTTTATATTGTGATTAGTGTTCAGCTTTGGTTGGTTCTTTGAGTGACGTCCCGGGAATATACGCTACGTGTTGCATTCCGAGTGCGTTCCGTTCTGAGTATGTTTTATTGTGTTTGTCGCCGATTGCTGTTTTGGACTTGTTGTATGATGAAAAAAATGGTTTTGCACATGGAGAAGAAACGCAAGTCATTTACCATCGAAGACAAAATCCATATTTTAGATGAAGTCGATGCTCACGTCGGGAAGCAAATAGACCTCGCCACCAGAATGGGTGTATCCACTCTGAATTCAATAGTGAAACAGCGTGAAAAAATTGAAAAATGCTATTCGAAATGCGGCCCTTCGTTTTCGAAGTCTCGAAAATCGTTGAAAATGTCGCCAATTGAAGAGTTAGAAACGACTCTCGCTAGTTGGTTCAAGCAGGCGAGAACCTCGAATTTAGCAATAGATGGGAGTCTTTTGAAAGAAAAGGCGCAACATATAGCAACACGCCTAGGATTGGAAGATTTCAAGGCGTCCAATGGCTGGCTGGACCGGTTCAAAAAGCGCCAGAATCTTGTATACAAAACGGTATCAGGAGAAAGCGTGAGTGTGGATCCAGCCACCGTTTCTGACTGGAAGCAACAAATTAGTCATTTAACGGAGGGCTATGAATTTAAGGACAAATTCAAAGCAGATGAAACGGGATTGTTCTTCAATCTCCAGCCCAACAGAACGCTTCAAAATTCAAAATTTAAGTAGTATATGACTTGGTGTATTTTTTATTTATTTAGTCAAAAACTGTATGTGACGTATGGGGGAGAAATCATCTAGGGATCACAGAATTTTGAAAATGTGCACACAATTCACTTTTCCCCATAGCACGTCATACGCAGTTTTTAATTGTTTTTTTTTTGACATAAAATAAATAAATAAATAACGCTGGTTTTTAAAGGGGACGCATGCCATGGAGGCACAAAATCCAAACAGAGGATCACCGTGCTACTGGCATGTAATGCCGACGGTAGCGAGAAATTCCCTCCGTTAGTTATCGGCAAGTTCCAAAATCCCCGATGCTTCAAAAATATTAAAACGTTACCGACGAAATACAAAGCAAATCAGCAAGCCTGGATGACTGGGATAATTTTTGAAGAGTTTCTTGTACAGTTGGACAGGCAGATGGGGGCCAAGAACAGAAAAATTATTCTCTTCATTGCCCAGTGTGCTGCTCATCCGAAGGAAACCAGTGGGCTGCGAAATATAAAGATTATATTTTTGCCTCCAAATCGCACCAGCCAATTACAGCCACTGGACTTGGGCATCATCCACTCTTTCAAGTGCTATTATAGGAAGCAATTATTAAGGAAAGCAGTTGCGATGATAGATGGAGGGATGATTGAAGATGTTTCTAAACTGAAATTAAACATCCATCAAGCATTACATTTTGTGGCTGAAGCTTGGAGAGAAATATCTCCTGAAACAATTAAAAATTGTTTCAAAAACTGTGGATTTCAAGTTGATAGTGAAATGGAAAATATTGTCCTTCCAGTTTTAACTTCCTATGAAACGCAAGACTGGCTTTCTTTGAAAATAAGTGACAATGACTGTGAATTTGAAGATTATGTAACCGTGGACAATGAACTATTAACTTGTGAGATTCAGTCTGTTGACCAGATTCTGGATGAAGAATCTTCTGCTATAGACAAGGAAATTGCTGAAGAGGAGGATGAGGAAAAGGTTACATTTATGCAAGCCATTAGAGGCCTTGACACGGCTAGAAAGTATTTTCAACAATTTCGTGTGGATGAAAATGTGTTAATTTCATGCAGTGAAATTGAAAATAAACTTTATGCTCTAAAACACTTAGAAAATAAAAAGCAAATGTCGATTTTGGACTGGGTGAACAAGTGATTGTGTGAAGTTGCATATAGAGTCATGTTTTAAGGGTAAAATCTGTTTAATGTATCCAGTTTCAATGTGTTGTGTGTTTTTAGAATTTTGTGGTTTGGAATACAATCTGTGCAGAAAAATAATTTCCTTGATTTTACATTTTCCTCGATTTTACACTTTTTTTGACCAGCCCGCGGAGAGGCGTAAAATAGGGGTTTCACTGTATATATATATATACAAAACACACAATAAAAACTATATATACTCCTACCAATCCTAATTTAATAGTTTATTAACTGACAAAACCTCTCAAAATCACGAAGTAAATTGTAAATACACCAACTTACAATTATTCATAGCTACAAATAATAATAATAATAATAATAATAATAATAATAATAATAAAAATAAATAAAAACAAATTTCAGGTTCTTAAAGAAAGCAAATAATAGTCAGTTCTTACAGGAGGAGTTCTGATCCAGCCTCTTGGGTCAATAGGCGTTGAGGTACTATACTGAGCAGGAGTGGAAGAGGTAGGGTTTTTCTTCTGCTGTTGTTGCAGCTCGTTTAGCCTTCTATTCAACCAGGAAATTACTGTTAAGCAAACAAAAGCAAAATGTTACAGACATGAAACATGAAAGGTCTCTTCTATTTCTTGAGCTTTTTATTTCAAACAGACGATGTCACCCCTTCCCATGAACTTGCTCATAATTCTCTGGGGGTATAACCTGTGTTCAACATACATAATATTTCCTACAAAAATTGACTGTGTCAATTGAAATAAGAATAAGCAACAGGAACATTTTAATAAAAAGTTTAGGCTTCTTTCAAGGAAAATTAAATTATTTTGAATTATTCCAATCTATTTACATTGAAAAATGATATACCACTTGAGAAAGGATAATTTGTAAAATTGCATATTCTTTATTTGAATGAAGTTTGATTGCAGTTAACATATTTATACTAAAAAGGAGCACATTACACATCAGAATTCCTAAAGAAAAGCAACAAAAAGATGAAAACATTAAATTAGCGTACCATTATTATTATTTTGTAAAGTTTTCTCCCTTTCTTCAAGTTTCTGACTTGTTACAGCAAGTGTCTCTCTCAGCTCTTTCTCAGTTTCTTCGTACTTTTTACACTGTTCCTCTAGTTTCTTGATTTCATTTCTCAATTCACTTACTTCTCCTTCTTTCCTTTCTATCACTTTTTCTTGTTCAATGGATATCTTTGTCCTAAGTTTGAGCTAAAGGGGTAATAATTAATAGTATTACATTAACAGTAAAAATGCAACAACAGTTAAATTTATGCGCTTTGGTTTTCTATAAAAAAATTAATGTATTCATTCAGGGCACAGGACTTTCTAGAAGAATATATTTAGAATATCATTATAAGTTTAAATATCATAAGTTATTAATTATCTTATGCACTTCAGCTACAGATGAAAGTTTGCAGACTACAATTCAAGTTTGAAGACCATGAATCTGTATAGGAAACAAAAATGGACAAAGATGAAAATATATTTAATGGGTCATCCATAAATTACATAACTGCTAAAGAGGGAGAGACGGGTTTGGGGCAGCATTATGCTGCATGACACAGGGGTGGGGACAGTATAGTGTTATGTAATGCTGATATTTATTAAAATTTTACATTTGCTGAAATTATTCAGTCTTGTACTAAAACATTAAAATATTAACAAATTAAATTTAAAAAATATAAATTGATAAAAAGTTATGAAGTATCAATTGATGCAATAAATGGAAATATTTTGTCATCAATGGTATATTGATTGAATCTGTTAGATAACAAAGAAAATATTCCAAATTGAACTATATTCCAGAATCCAATTAAATTGCTGAAGTAGACCTTTTCATGTGTCATTTACGATGGCTTGTACATTGTTGTAACAAATTTTCTAGCCTTCACATCCTTCTTGATCTAAAAATTGGCACCAATCATAAATTTTAATATATAACACAAATAAAATTAATACAAATTGTATTATTATTATTGATATTTTTATTTGACAAAATGGAGTGGGAGGATCTCGTCCTAAGCATTACATAATTATTTAAGAAGAATCATGTGCACATTAGAGAGGCGTTACAGGGCGAGGGGGTATTCAAAATACTACAAATTTGTGTTAATAATTTATGGACGGTCCCGAAGAAAGAGATAAAAAAATCATTCAAAAACTCTGATTTTAATCTTTCACAGCTCATTGTTCATTTAGTGAAAGAGCAAATGCATTCAAGACTAGAAAGAAACATTACTTTTGAGCTTGCTTCAGCATACTGCTTTTGCAAGCGACCAAGAATTTCATTAGCTTTCATTAAATCTTTTGACAAAGTTTCCACTGCAGATGACTTTTTCTTCAAGACATCTTCTCTCTCTTCTATTTTGTTATCAAGGTCTTTCTGAAATAATGACATAACACAGTAGTGCAGGGATATTCAATAATGATACTCTTAATTCATTTAAAACTCTGTTAAAATAGTATTTCATTAACTAATATATGAAAATGACTTACTTTTAAACTTGACAACTGAGCTATTTGTTCTTGGAGCTTTGTAATTATTTCAGATTTCTCTCGTAATTCCTTAAAAAATAAATCATTCAAAAATAACTTCTTTCTCAAAATCAAAATTATATTTCCACCATCATTAGACATAAAAGCCACCAATTACACAAGATAAAAAATATTTCACAATGAAGAGCCTCTACCTCTTTTAACATGCCATTTTGTGTTTGCAGTTGACTAGATTTAATTTCTTTTTCATGATAATCTCTATCTAATTCTGCACTTTGTTTACGAGCAGCCACCAACTCATTTTGCAATAAAGCAATATCTTGTTGCCTTTTTAATAGTTCTTCTTTCATTTCTCTGTGGAAGAATTAAAAAAATGATTTAGTAAATAGAAAATTATTAATAACAACAACAACAATAAAGTTGTAGTACTCATAATAATAATAATAATAATAATAATAATAATAATAATAATAATAATAATAATAATAATAATAATAATAATAAGAAGAAGAAGAAGAAGAAGAAGAAGAAGAATGATGGTGATTAGAGCTTGAACTTGGATGCGCATGCACATTTCCTTTAAAAAAAATATTACTTGGAAAATGATGACATATCTTTTTGAATCTGACCTTTTGGGCCATTCCAGATGAATTTTATTTTGCATATTCTACGATTTCTGCATATTCAGTGTATTTGTTTTGTATTCAGTAGTACATTCAGTTTTGTATATTTTGTAGTTTCAGTGTAACCAAAGGTACGATTGAATTTCAAGGGGCATGGGTTGTCACACTCAAGTGTTTCGGACTCAAACGAAACATAAACCCATGATGGATTGTGTTTCCCGTATTTGTCAGGAATCGTTTTCCAGTTAGCGAGAGCTTGTGCGTGGACCTCACTGCCCACCTACTCACTGGCCGACAGTAGAGCGTACCCAAGAAAGATCCCTCTAATCCCTTGTTGCAACACCACACGCTAACGGGCATGCTGAATGTATAAAAATATCGTAACAGATGAGGAGCCAGTTTACCAGAAACAAATTTAGAAATATAACTTGTCACAAATTGTAATAATTTTTTACCTAAATATAGAATGTTCTTTGTTCAGAGAATTTATGTACTTTTTTCTTTTAATCTCCTTCACATTCCCCAATATTAGGACATGAACAAAGCATTCCAATCATGGTTAATTAAATGAAATTAAAAAATAAAATTATTCTTAAAAAATATTTTTCTACCAATGATTCTTTTATTCATGTTTCAAAGAGGCAACTGTCGTAACACAATTCAAATTTTCGCTTTTCTTTATATGTTGGAGGATAGCGGATTTTGTTTTCATTTGTCATTATTGGTTTGCAATCACAACAAATGTTTATATTCATGGTTCATTCTGCCAACCTTCATAATCTAAGTACATAATAGTAGTATTCAATGTTGCTTGTTTTTCCGAAGTGAACTGAATGACTTTGACAAACATTGTGGGAAATGAGGCAGTCAGTATACAGCGGTGTCTTGAACACTGACTCGTTCCCACTCAAATGCCATGTGCAGATTGTGGGGCATTATTAACTGCTACTGGGAACAGAGGAAAGGGATGTGGTGACAGGGAACAGAGGAAACACTATTGAACGCCAACGATGCCTCTTATGTCATCGTCTCTCACGGGATAGTTTAAGTCAACATGATTTGGACAGCCATCTTGCGGAATAAGTGACAAAAAAATTGCAAAAAGAAATCCATTCCTGTTTCTGGTTGAACATAGTAATATCGCAGTTTGAAGCTTGTAATTTTGAAATAAAGTGTTCTTTGTGAAATAATGTGTTCTTATAATTTTTAACTGTTTGTAAACATCTTGTAATATTTTCCTTCCTTGCTTTAGGTTAGAGAAGATAACATTATAATACAAGATTAAGTCATAATCATCCATGATGGGGAGAAACACATTAAAAGTTGAAACTAAATCATATTATTCTACAATTAGACTGTTTTTAAAGCAAAGATGAATACCTTTTATCATAGAACACGAATTATCAATTTATATTACTGAAAGTCATTAAGGTGAACTCTAATAATTAATATACAGGGCATCGGATTCAAACCACCATCCGATTTTGGTTAATACATTTTTTTAAAAAATTAAGATTTCTTTTTGAATCTTTTGGTTTTAAAAATGTTCCAAACTGTTTCCCCATCTTTTCATTCAAAAGTAAGAGCAATATAATTTACAGACTTTTGTTAAAAAAAAAGTTGGAAAATGTCAGGTTCTTTTAAAACAACATAATTTTCACTTTTGCTCAATGTCAGTGGCCAAGAACACATAATTGAGTATTCATGCTCACTATGAGTTTTTGAGATCTTTGTGACCAAGAACACACATTTTTTCGATCTTTATTTTAAAAAAAAGAAAAAAAATCACTTGAGGCACTAAAAATAAAAATAGGAAGTTATAAAAGTCAAAATGAATATGTTGAAGAAAAACATTGTCAAAAAGTATGTCAATGTTGAACACCCTTTGTACTTTTTATTATTATTATTATTTATACTTTGAATTTATTATTAAATTCCAAATAAATGAGTAACACAGAGCTTACTTGTTTTTTGTATTTGCTTGGCATAATTTATCAAAATTTGTTTGACTCATGCCCTTCAATTCAGAAATCTGAGACTCCAAACTTGAAACCACTTCAGTATGACGCCTTTCCAACTCTTGTTGTTGGCGTTGATGATCTCTTTGCCACTGGAGTTGTTCCTGTCAACAAAGGTATTAAAATATTCATTACTTCACCAAAAAAAGAAAAGAAAAAAAAAAAAAAGAAAGTGAAGGGGGAAAAAAAGGGCCTTTCTTCAAATCTGGAATAAAATCTGTAAATTTGACACCAAGTTGAAGACTGACAAATATCACATAAACAAATTATTCCTTTTAGAATAATACTTTATTGATATAAGGATGAATTTTATCTTCTCCTCAAAACACCTTAATTTACATGATTTCTTATGTACAAAGATACAATATTTCTTTAAGAGGCCATCTCTTCAACAAATTCAATTATCAATACTTGTTTCATTCATTCTGCCAAGCTCAAAAAAAAATTGTGGTGAAGATGTTATATGCAATGTCCTTAATGATTTCCTTTTTGACAAATATTTGGCACAATGATTTCTCTACAATGAGAAGATTATGGTTCCTTCTCACACAAATATTAACAACTATATCAAAAAAATAAATAAAAACTAATAATGCAAATTCCTTCACAAATAAATCAGCTTCTTGAATATATTTCCTTACAAGCCAGTAATAAATAAATAATTAAATATTGAGTCAATATAAAATTATAAACTATAAATTTAAAAGTTTTATAATGTATATTATATCCTAACTTTTTCTCTCTTTGTCCTTTTCTAAAAACAAAAATACCTCCCTGGAAAACATTCATTTCAACACTTTGATTTTGATAAAGTCATAAAACATCGATTCTCAAAATGTTTTTAACAGTAATGCCTTAATGACATCACATTAAATGGTATAGCAAAAAATTATTCAAAATTATTCAAAATTATTTTCAAACTTACACGTGAAAGTCTTTCTCTTTCTTCTCGCAATGCATTTAGATGATCTATGTGCATGTCATTCTTTTCTTCACTCCATTTCCGCCGCATTTCTTCCAATTCAACGCACTTCTGTTTCAAATCTGATTGAATATGCATTAGTGATGATTCCAAATGAGACATGTTCTTGTCACATCTTGCTTTGTTTTCCTACATTTTTAATATTTACATTAAAATAAAATACATTTGGAAATTATATCATATCAAACACTCCACGAACAAAAAGTTTCAACACAATTTAATTTATTATACGACAGAATTGTTTAAAATAGATACTGTACGCATGAAATACACTACCAAGCTTTGCAAAAGACTTAAATTACTTCTACAAATGCATAAAAGTGAAGTGTTTCAAGAAGTGGGCAAACCTTCAAACTCTGTATTTGATTGGCCATATATTGTTTAATTTCATCATCACTGCCATGTCCCACACAAAGCATTAAATGGCATAAATGCTTAAACTCATTTTTCTCAACGATCTGAAGAGCTCGTAACATTGGATTACTACTATCATCTTCTAGAATAAGCACAAATCTGAAAAACAAGCAAAATTCTCCTTTGTTTCATACTTGAGGCACCCACCCCCACCCAAAAAAAAACACCATCAACAACACATATTATTTAAAAGCAAAATCCAGTAAACGTATCTAAATTGAAAATCATACTTTTCATTCTCCTTTTCCCCAGTACACTGCTGCAACAAGAGAGCCAACTGAGAAGGAAAATGATGGAAGTCCACTAATAATCCCTGCTGAGACTTAAGTGTTTTGAAATCATCTTCATTTAAACGAAGAATGTAGTAAAAAAAAGGGTCTTCGTCATCTGTCAACTTAAAACACAAAGCCTATAACAAAATAACACAATACATAAGTACCTTAATTACTAAAATTAAATTAATTAACAACTTATCTTATTACAAATTCAAAATAAATATACAAACTTTAGTATTAACGAGATTTTTCTTTATGTTAGAGACAATCAAATATAAAATGAAGAAAATATATTATTATTTTTATTACTATTAATAGCTTTGGGCAAATGAAATAAATAAACATACATACATTACCCGTGACAATTACAAGAATAATACAAACCTTTTCTCTCACTGGAGTGACACCAGTTACTATTTCTAATGTAAGTCTCACATCTTTACGCAGTTCATCTCTTCCTTTTTTCCTGCAATACACATTTTGAACTTTCGAGTATACTGTTTCTGACTGTTTATTGTTTTTCGTTTTCTCATATTCCATCCTCATTTTTCACATTTTTCAACTATAACATCACCAAAGAATATGAGACATCCAGACGAAACGATGTCATTTCCAAGTATATTGTCAACTGCTTGCGTTAAGCTTTAAATATGCATACTTCATATTCAAGTGAATCTCGTACAGTGTTCCTACACTTCCAAACCCTTTTTCACACTAGTAACCCACTTCTTTTATATTCCTGATTTTCAAGCACAGTGCATTCTGGCGCTTGTTGACACCACGGTGTTGACACTTTGCGGTTGATTCGTTCAGCGTCGAATTCTTAGAGTCGTTCGGTAAATTGACTCGTACCACGGTGTATGTATGTATACACCGTGATGTAAGAGAATACACAGAATTTACACAGTGACCGTGCTCGTTCCAACGAAACGGCTCCGTTTAAGAGGTCTCTTAGACAGTTATAACACAATCTATTAATAAGCGGGTCGATTAATAGACCGTAATTGCGTATGATACAGAAGTGCAGCTCAGCCCATTTTCTGGCTAGTTAGGATTCCTAACTTAAGAATGTGCGTGCATACAACTAGCGATTCTGGTGGAGTCAAAGTAAAACGATGGATAGTTACTATATTCGGTTTCTTGTAACGTGGCATCTGAGGGTACTACTTTCAAGATGGAATAAGGCACGCCTTTTTGCTTCTTTTAGTCCTGCCGCAAGATGTCGCATGATTGTGACCGTATCAAGCAGTGCTGCAGATCAAGCGACTCTAACGGCAGGACCGAGAAAGACGCAACAAGCTGTGCCTTATTTTATCTTGAAGATAATACCCTCAGATGCCTCATTAAAAACCCAATTATACCTAAAGTATACGTTTTGTTGGTGGAATTGCGGAGCTGATTAAAAAAAGTAATTCGTGGTGTTTCTTGACTTCGTGGTTTCGTATTCCTAGGATTTTAGGGACAAGACATTAAATAACATGTAAAATTGCATAAAAACAACGTTTTAACCTAACATTTGACATGTATCTGGACTTATTAGATTTGCATCAACTGATTTCTTATACTTTCCCGTTTACACATCAATAACAATACCTGTGTCAAAAGGAGCGCACTGTTCTGCAATTAAATGCAGCAATAATAAAGAAAAGAACCTTGAATTATGTTTATTTTATTTTTTCAAAAGACTTAGAAAGGAAAAACGGGATGTTTTTTAAAAGCATAACAGAAATGTTAGGGGAAACGGCTCACTTTTCATTTTGTTTTTCAATACAAATCAGTACCAATTGCTCCTATGAACAAGTATGTGCTGTTATATCTCCCATTAGTTATTAAGGTTGGTTTTTTCATCACAAAAAATAATCAAAATACATTTAAAACGTCTGAAACATCGAATTTCCAAAAAATTGCATTTGACCTCATTACTCCCACGTGCGGGTAATGGGAGTCACGATGTGGGTAAGGGGAATCACTGAAGCAATATGAAGCAAAATGAACACATTAGTACTTCAATAAGTATTTATTCTGATTGCAATAATTGTAGATGTCTAAAGTGAGTGACTTCCCAGGTTTTCCCAGATCAGCTCTGCGCTTCTTGCACCTTTAATATTTGCTTTAATTGTTGTAGTCAACTGTGCTGATCGTTCTCCTTGATTGATGGTTCGTTTGCGATTTAGGGGCATCTGCTAGCAAGCAAACTCATTCAGATCAATAAATTTCTTTGTTTGGGGCCATGGCAGTCAAAAATGTATAAAAAAATTTTAAAATTACTCATAATTGGTATCAAATGATTTTCTGAATAACATCCCTTCCAACAAATTTTAGTTCTTTCAGAAATCTCCAAGTTTACATGAGTAGGACCTTATTTTCTAAGAGCCCTTTCTAACATCAACCACTCACTTTCCTTGTACGAACGCGATAATTGTCGTTGTGAGGTTTCTTTCGCTGCAGCGATTTACTGGTTATCATGACTAATGGTAGGTAGAAGTACATGTTTCTGCCTTTCAATATGTACAAGTAATATATGGTTTCAATATGGTTTGTTTACAATATTTATCGATAATTTACTGCTGACTCCCATTATCCCGTGACCCCCATTAACCCGGCTTCCCGTAATTCCTAAATTTCAAACCTGTTAAGAGATTCTGGGGATTGGTCATTCCTGAAGGACATACTGTTGACTCATTAGCTGCATGCATACATGTATTATCTGAGCTGCAACATCACTTTGAAGAACGCGAAAATAAACTCATAGCGCAAACTTACGTCGGCGCTTCTGTCATGTCTGGCTCAAAACATGGTGCAAGCCATTATAAAACAAAAATAAAAGCATCCTAAATAATATTCATTGCTATGCTCATTAACTAAATTTAGTCTTGCTAAAAGGAACTTCTGTGACTAAAAGTGTACGAATCTTTTTTTTTTGTCTAATCTTCAAGGGCTCTGCTCTTTCTTTTCCAATTCCTCACAAAGAATAACTGTTTTAGAGGAACTAGTCCCAAAACATTTACCAAGATCAGTTCCTACTTCATGGAACTTTCATTCAAGATTTGTGATTACTATTTTCGAGTATAGAGTGGAGTCGAGAGAGTGAATAAAACATTCAATAAGGGAACAGAATGAGCTGTAGCTGTCTGAAGCTCTGGTTTTCTTCATTCGTGTCTTAAATGATGAAACTTTCTGTTTGGTTGACTTTCTTTTATAAAATCATGCCACATGTTGACTATCTGTTCAGTTAACTTCAGAGGCGTGATTATACTCCCTCACTTATTCAAATAAAACTTAAAACAGTTGAGTGGGAAATTCTTCAAATCAGAAGCAACGTAAATACTACACTAGCTGATGGGGAGGCACTGAATAAAAGAAAATTAGAGTAAATAAGAGAAAAGCACCACTTTTAGTGCTCGATGTGTGATGTCATGCTAACGAAGATCCAAGACCGATTTAGTTTTGTTGCACAACTAGGACAACCTAGGAGCAGCACTCTTAATTTTTACCGAATAAGTTTGTGGAGTATGAGCGTGAGTTGCCAGACGAGATTTTGAAAGCTACTCTTGAAGTACATGCATTTATTAAGGACAAAAAAACTCACACACAACTTTCAATAATCTACAGTACACAAGAATCCAGGAATATACTAGTCGCGCGACTTTTCTTGACGTCTGAACTCCCTAGTGCTCAACACAGCACGACTCGGTATGATGTGGTCAGAATATTGGTCTCACACGGAACGGCACGGCAAGATTGTCAGGGCTACCTACCTCTGCTTTCGAATGAATTCTGTTCTCGCGTTTTCGCTGTTATTGTTGTGCCCTGTGATTTATTCGATTCGGATGTTGGTGATTACGATTACGATTCGATTGTTAGAAAGTGGAGACATTGTTGATTGGAGATCTCGCTTCCTTGTGAAAACGAAGCTCTTCATGGAAGACGGGCGGGGAAAAAGTACGTAATAGATGAAATGGCTGCAGGTGCTGGTCACACAGTCCTTCGTCTTCCTCCCTACAATCGCGACTTAAATGCAATTGAGCTGGCATGGGCAAAAACTAAAAGGTATTTTACGGAACACAATGTATCTGGGGACATGTCAGCTATGCATCTACGTGAATTAACAGTCAGAGGGTTTGAATCTGTAACTTTCGGACTGGGAAGGTTACTGCAACCATGCAAAACATCTAGAAAAAGAATACTGGCAAAAAGACGGGATAATGGAAATTGTAGTAAATGACATTGTAATTAATACTACAGAGAATTCAAGCGATGATTCACATTATTCAGAAGATGAAAATTAAGTACGTACACTAATATCTTATCTCCTTAATAAGCAATATTATCATTATCTAATTAATTTCATTTGTAGTTGCTATTAATTACGTTATTATTTGTTCTATTTTATCGTCTATAATGTCCTGTTGTATTAAGAGTGAAAGAGGCGCGAATAGTATTAATAATGTTACAGTTGGCAACTCCCGTCGGATGTGACGTAGAGAGAAGTCTCCTCTCCCCGCACCCCGCGCTGGGAGACGTCAAGAAAAGTCACGCGACTAGTACATGGGGTTTTGCCGCCAATGAAATTGATCAGAGATAATAAAATAAGTTATACTTTCGGTGAATATGTTAAAATGCTGTTATTTTCACCATTCGAATGGTGAGAATGCATTTCCATGACATGTGAGACAGAACGTTGTTTCTCCAGTCTAAAAAGAATTAACAATTTTTGTTGAGGCTGTGAAATATTGGGAGAGCTTTTTTGAAGAGATTGTGCCAGGGAACTGCTTGTTTTTTCGTGCACTCTTGTCATAAAGGCAGACTGAAATAACGAAAGTCCAGACTATTAGGATTCCTCGACGTAAGAATCATTAAGTTTTGAAAAAATTGTCAGTGTTACCTGTTTGAATGAAAAGGAAATTGTCTTACTTCTGGTTTTTCTCTCGGAATTCGAGCGTGTGAGTTAAGTTTACGCGCCAACCATTCTGCTGAGATCTCAGTCGCAACACCAACCTTATGCAATTGAATTGACTGTCAGTGCACTCGACAGTGCATACCATTACGTGCATACGCGTGCATTACCAGCTTTCTACACGAGCGAGACGAGTCGCCACTAAACTGCTTGGCTTCCCTGATTTTCGAACAATGTGATTATGTCGTGTCTTAATTAGAAAAGAGTCGAAATTCGAGAAATTGTAGACAATGAACTGCCTTTGTACACCTTTGCGTCAGCTCTGTGTCGCTCTCTCACGATCATCCTTGGAAGCAGCTCAAACAACTGCAACACGCGAAATGAATATTTTTCTCTGCAAGCCAGACGGTGGTTTTGAGAGAAAAGTAAACTAAGTCAAGCCAACACCACCTATATACACGCCGTGGCGCAGTCGCGTGACTTCACACATAGAAGGCCGAGGAAACCCAATAATGGGCCATTCGTTTGTGGAATGTAGCCGCATGGTGGAGATACATGGGTGGGTTCCTCTGGTGCACCGATTTTAGCAGGTTCTGCGCATCACCAGTTTGCGTCACAAACCACGTGACCATAGCACGGGCTCTTCGTTGGGAAAGCCAGACCGGACGCTGGCCGCCATGTTGCATGGAGAGCGAGAAGTGTTGAGAAACATTTTGAAAGAGGTACAGTTTTAAAAAGTAACCAACCAAAACTAACACGTAGGTGTGCAAGATACAATATTTAAAAGAAATGCTTAATAAAGCTTCGCTCGTGGCACATAGCGAAGTCGCTAGCCTTTCACCGCTGAGATCCGGGTTCGAATCTCATGTGAAATTTGTTCCAACAAAACGAGTTTGGCTGCTTCACAAGGGCTAGTCCAACCCCTGTGAAGTGTCCTAAACCTTACTCATATCCTCATTCCTTCCCAATTCCGGCCGCTGGGTAGTGATGCAGGAGCGCGTAGCAGGAGGCGCGTACGCGGAGATGCTACCTGGCGGTCCTGTCGACAAGTGACTGCGACCTGACGTAAAATGACTTAAACAAGTAATGGAGGATTACTCCCGCGCAAAATAATGGAGGGTTACTCCCGCGCAAAATAATGGAGGGTTACTCCCCAGCGCAAAGCGCTCAACGGCTTGGAGACGCGTTTTTCAATACTGTAATGAATCCCTTTCTTCTTACTATCTATTCTATTTGCCCCACCGTTGGGCCGCCATTTAATATAATGAATCCTACTCTCTCATCTATTATTTATTTACTCTCAGCTATCTATTTATCTCTTCTCCTCTGTCTGCTATCATCTATTTATTTATTTATTGATTTACCCCTTGATATTATTCCACCGTTGGGTCGCCATTTAATGTAATGTAACACTCTCTCCCTGCTCTCTCCTGCTATCTTCCTATCATTCATTAATTTTATCCTCTAACTTCTCTGTTATCTATGCCCGCGCTTTTATCAAATATATATAATAAATCCCCTTTTTTTCTTTTCCCTTTTTAACTATCTACTGCCGTGGATACGCTGGCGTTCCTATACAGGAATCGCAGTGAGGTAACTAGATTGTGCGTGCTAGGTTAAATTACTACAAACATCTCAATTGATCCAAAACGAACCACATTTCTGGTTCGATCATTTATTTACGTTTCTAACTTTACTCTATTTCCATTTCTACGGCGATAATTCACCGTCTTCCTTTCTACGTTAACATATAATATCATATAACATCAACATATACAAACGAAGAAAAAAAAAACAAAAAAACAAGATAATACACAATAACAAAAAATCATTCAAACACACTAACACAGACAATATCAAAATCACATTCATCCCTCGAATGCGCATTCCCTATTTTCCTCTATTTCTGCTTTATTACTACTAACAAAACTTGAT
Source organism: Teleogryllus occipitalis (assembly GCA_011170035.1). Taxonomy (NCBI): domain Eukaryota; kingdom Metazoa; phylum Arthropoda; class Insecta; order Orthoptera; family Gryllidae; genus Teleogryllus; species Teleogryllus occipitalis. The sequence goes on from BLKR01002009.1 coordinate 223,261, forward strand.
CTTCAACAAAATTGTTTTTAATTATGGGATGCGTTTTGATACGAAGCATTTCAAGGAATTCCGACACACACACACATGCATATGCGTTTCACTTCCCTTTTTTCAGCTCATCTTTCGTACTGGAGACGTCCGGTGTCCGCTGTCCAATGCTCCTCGATGTCAGTCGACGGCCACTCTTACTCGCGGTTGCCTCCGAGAACCACTTCTCGTCAACCACTATGTTTCACCTAAATGTGAAAGTCCAGCCGCTAGCCCGTCACTGACTAATAAATTCTGTATGTTTGCGGCGTACTGCTCGGCAAAATACGTAACACGAAAACAGAAACAACTTTTCGCGTATCGTCAAACACGTTACCTCTTGAAAAGTTCTATTGCTTATTTCCATTTATTATAATCGTCTAAATTATACTGATGTGTATTGATTCAGTTAAGTCCCATAATAAAAATGTTTACCGCGCCAAATTTCCTCACACTAGAATACAACGTAATTGATTATCCGTGATTGCTTGAAGTTTTACTAATAAAATAACATGAATTCAATGAATTTAAATTTTTGCTCCCTTTTCTAATGTTCCAAAATTTTTATAAATCTTTCGACGTTACTTCTCGTTAACTATTTTTACACTTTCCAAAAAAAAAAAAACTAACGACACACCGATTTCACGTACACGAAGCGTTCATCACCATGTCCACGACACATCTGCCTCACATCTGCATTCTTTCTTCACAATTTACATTGTTACTACAGATTTTTGTCACAAATAATTGACACACGCTTGCTCTGTTGGTTCTGGAAGATTTCCTTAACTTCTCAGCATGGCGTCATTTGTTTACACTATTGACTTCATTCCAACTTCCACATATTTTATGATTACTTCGCTTCCGAAAATGCGACAAAGTTGATGTTAATTTTGTCGTCTTCCCCGTATTTTATTCTATTCTTTCCCAACGTTTCAACCAAATCTGTCCGTGCGTTTGGTAATTATTCTTCAAAAACCCTGTTTGTAATGTTTCTTTTCTAACACAACAATGGCCATATTCTCTTCATTTTATTAAAAAATTCCAAATATATTTCAAATTATAACTTCCGAATGTGTTAACCGAATTTAATGCCGTTTGTTTTATTTCGTTCTATAATTTCTGCTCTATCGGATGATTATATTCAATTTTCCCTAAATCTCACATGCTATAATTTCTTATTTTAATTTGGATTTACAAACATGTTTCTATCGGCACCGTGGCACTCCACATATATGTTTATTCTTTGCCACCTTTTGGCAACGTTGCATATGGGGTTTTGGTCTCGAAACGTTGGATCATTACAATACAGTTGTATCGATACCACGAAAACATATATTTGACAGTAACAACAGTGATTCAGTAAGAATCATAAACTAGAATATCGGTTGTACATTAAGTTTCGCAAAAAACTTTCTTACATGGCGATCGGAACTTGCACATCGGTTATACATCTAAGTATAACAATTAGTCACTCAGCCAACTATATTTACGCACCTTTCCAATCTGTTGGTTCAGGTTCCTTAATGCATCACTAATGTAAGTTTATGGTGGTTGGTAGAATCAATATGTTTTTTTGTTAGCAACATTGACTATAATTACATGTAAATATACGAGAGTTGACTGAGTGACTAATTGTTATACTTAGATGTATTCTACCCAGTTCCATCTCACTGTACCATTGTGTAATCAACATAGATTATGCTTGCCTAAGCCGTAGCATTAAGTTGTGCCTTTGTCATAACACACATTATGTTTGGAATCATGTGTTTAATCATACTGGCTTAACCTAATATTTTTGTCAGGTACGCTAGCTTGTTGGGTATTTAACAGTACAAGTTAACACTTTATTACTTAAAAATTTTTTAGTTCTATAAGTCAATAGAAATGTAATACTGTCTCTATGAATTTGGGTCCATTTACATTTTATTGGTCACTATTATAATAATTATTATTATTATTACTATTATTATTTTTACAAATATTTCCCTCAAACAATTATTAAAATCACATGTAAATTAACCACTCTGTTATGTCCATCCCCCCTTTTTTCTCACAGTTAAAGAAAAAAAACCAAAAAAAAGAAAACAAAGGTTTTCTGTGTGTTTTAAATAAAAAATTTAAATGTTGACCTAACTTTTCATTTGAAGATGGATTGCAATACCAGTATCTATCACTCCCTACATTCTCAAATCTTAATAGCAATCTCATATCTACATCCAGAGTCAGAAGGTTATAATGTATATTGGTAGTTTTGTCCTAGTGTAATTATCGGTAACAGTTATATCACAATTTTATCCAATTGTATCACTCAATAGCTTAATGTGAATGGGATCATGAGAATTGAGTACTGTATGGTGGTTATCAATATTCGGGCAGAATACTGAGGGTTTCAGGCTGATGGTTTCAACTAACTTATTCATTTATTAATTTTTTTATTGTATTACTTTTTCCTTTTTTTATTTATTATTATTATTATTATTATTATTATTATTATTATTATTATTATTATTATTATTATTATTATTATTATTATTATTATTAAATATATTTTTGCCCACCCTAGCCAGGGTTGGTATGACATCTATCTATATATATAAAAGAAAGTCGTGTTAGTTACACTATTTATAACTCAAGAACGGCTGTTCCGATTTGGCTGAAAATTGGTGAGCAGGAAGCTTAGAGCCAGGAGACGGACATAGGATACTGTTTATCCCGTTCGACAGCGTTCCAGTGTGAGAACGCACGTTTGCACGTTTTCGCGTGATTTCGCATGTTAGCGGTCATTGTTGCCTGTTGCAACCCATTGTTGTAACGCCGCACTGATAACAGAAGGCGATAATGATAGCCGCTTTTCATTCGCCGTTATATCTATATATACTGCACCTATTATATACTTACGTTATACCTATATATACTTAACCTATGCACCAAAATACAGGAACAATAATGAATGATTAATCTACTTAATTTTTTTATTTGCATTTTCTAATAAACAATTTAACTTAATAAATTCCAAAATCTGCTTAGTTATTGCCTTTAACAGCCGATCCCTATTATTACAGCTTTGTATTTCTCTCTTAAACAAAAATCAATTCCAAAAAAAAAAAACGCTCTGCTACGTAATAGATTTTTTAATTATCTATTTAATATCAGAGCGTTTTTTGAAATTATTCTTTGTTTGAGAGAAAAACACAAATCTGCAATAGCTTTATTATCAAGAGTGCAACATGGATAGTACAGTTTCTCACAGTGAGTGCGACGCGAGAAAAAGATGGGACCGGCTGTTAAGGCGGAACAGAGTTCGCCGGGTCAGCTAGTATCTATATATATAAAAGAAAGTCGTGTTAGTTACACTATTTATAACTCAAGAACGGCTGTACCGATTTGGCTGAAAGTTGGTGAGCAGGAAGCTTAGGGCCAGGAGACGGACATAGGATACTGTTTACCACGTTCGACAGCGTTCCTGTGTGAGAACGCACGTTTTCGCGTGATTTCGCATATTAGCAGTCATTGTTGCCTGTGGTAACCCATTGTTGTAACGCCGCACTGATAACACAAGGCGATAATGATAGCCGCCTTTTGTTCGCCGTTATCTATATATATAAAAGAAAGTTGTGTTAGTTACACTATTTATAACTCAAGAACGGCTGTACCGATTTGGCTGAAAGTTGGTTAGCAGGAAGCTTAGGGCCAGGAGACGGACATAGGATTCTGTTTACCACGTTCGACAGCGTTCCTGTGTGAGAACGCACGTTTTCGCGTGATTTCGCATGTTAGCGGTCATTGTTGCCTGTGTAACCCATTGTTGTAACGCCGCACTGATAACAAAAGGCGATAATGATGGCCGCCTTTCGTTCGCAGTTATCTATATATATAAAAGGAAGTCGTGTTAGTTACACTATTTATAACTCAAGAACGGCTGTACCGATTTGGCTGAAAGTTGGTGAGCAGGAAGCTTAGGGCCAGGAGACGGACATAGGATTCTGTTTACCACGTTCGACAGCGTTCCTGTGTGAGAACGCACGTTTTCGCGTGATTTCGCATGTTAGCGGTCATTGTTTCCTGTGGTAACCCATTGTTGTGACGCCGCACTGATAACAGAAGGCGATAATGATAGCCGCCTTTCGTTCGCCGTTATATATATATATATATATATATATATATATATATATATATATATATATATATATATATATTGTGATATACCAAAATGACGAACCATTTGTGTATGAAAATGTCATTTATATGAAGTAGGATATAGGGATGTCAAAAGACGATCGCGAGGGCGATCACTGTGTGACAAGTAAACAACCGCATTTAAAGATCATTTTCGCTAGGTGAAGAGGATGTGGAATAGTATTGTTTTTGTTAGACAAAAGAGGATGATATGGAGTTCTGATGCACTGGGTTGTAGGAAGAACAGTAACATTCTCTCTAGCAACGCGGTAATGAGCGGGTCGGCTCCTGACATTTTACCAAGTCAAGGAAAGACTGGTGATGGACAACCAAATACGATGCATAACTTTTAGTATAATTAAGTCTATCGTTTCTTATATTAGGATGAAACGTTCACGTGGGAAAAGACGAAGGAATTCTACAAAGTAATAGTCAGCATGTGTATAGGCGTCCACCCGTGATGCGAGTAAGGGAAGTAACGGGTAATAATAGTATCGCTGGGAGAATTTGAACTTGATCGCGAACATTAGGCGGAGGACTTTATGAAGAAGGAAGATTCTGCTGCGACGACGGAGAAGATTCAACGGGGCGTCATCGAATGGAGAAGTGAAGAGTGCGCGAAGATCCGCGAATATAACAAGGTTGTTTTATAATTATTACAAGATAGAGAAAACTGGCCATGACCAAAGATAATTTAATTTTAATTAACGATGTAACAATTCTTGTTTAACTTTTATCAGAATCATAATATTTCACATTATAATAAATTCCAATTTGTTACTTTAAAAGAAAGCTGATTATCATTATTCGTTACGTGCAATCCATTAGTAGATATTTTGATAAGATTTTCAGATTCCTCGCTACTCCGTATGGGTGGCAGATTGAGTAATGGGTTGCAGAGTAAGTAGCAACAATTATGAACTTCGAACTCAATTAACTGAGCTAGCACGACATAATTTTGGATAAGAAATATTAAAGTTACGTAGGAAACATTAGGGGTACAGTCGTAATTATTTCCTGCGCTCAAATCAATAACTAAATTATTCGGAAAATAATTACGAGTGTCATTCAAACGAAACGAGTCATGAATCTAACGTAATTAATAATTCGTGAAATTACGAAGGATGAGAGATTTTAAAGATTGCAGCCGTCAAACCATTTAATTTTTACAAAAATACAGTAAACTTCAAGAAATGAAGCAATGAGAAGTATCAAGAAATACAGTTAGCAACATGTACCAAACAATGAAATGTCTCAATTTGCATTCAATATAAATTGAATGACAACTTTTTATTATTTTTAAAATAATATAGAAATAAATCACTATTTAATTTTTGACGCTATACTTGTAGTATCTTCAAAATGAACTATAAAAATTGAAATAGTTCATTTGCTACCGCAAACCGTAGTTTTCGTGTATATTGAGAAGGAAAATTCTAATCTTATTTTTCGCGAGTAATACGGCCGCCTCATTCTTATTAAATTGTCCTTATTATTATTATTATTATTATTATTATTATTATTATTATTATTATTATTATTATTATTATTATTATTATTATACAATTATGTCTCTGGATGTTGTCCCAGGATTGAAGTGACCTTACGGGCTTTTGCCAAGTGAAGGCCCTTTCCGATTTTGATTTTGGAGTAGGATATATGTATTAGGCGTGAGTCACACTGCTATCCAGAAACTTCCTAACTATTTTGCATGTGTTGAGGATTGTAGCTTTTTGTAATTCTATATACAATGATTTTGTCAGGTTTAACTGTTGTAGGCTATTATACAAGGTTTTTGGGATGACTCCATTTGTGGATACAATGATGGGTACCGTGTAAACTTTCTCCATTTTCCATAGCTGTTTTATTTCTATTGCTAGTTCAGTATACTTGGAAATCTTTTCCATGTGGGAGGACTGAAGGTTGTGTGTATTTGGGATTGCGATATCTATTAAGTAGGTGATTTTATTAGTTTTATCAATTAATGTGATGTCTGGCCGATTGTGTGCTATTGTTTTGTCTGTAATTATGGTTCTATCTCAGTATAACTTGCAAGTAGAATTTTCCATTATTGTTGTTGGTGTGTACTTGTAATATGGCTGCTTGATTTCCAGAAGATTCCAGTTTAATGCAATCCTTTGGTGAAGAATTTTGGCTACCTGGTCATGTCTGTGTTTGTAGTCTGTGTGGGTAATTATTTTGCAGCCGGATGTAATATGCTGAATTGTCTCACTGGACAGGTGACATCTTCTACATAAATCATTTTCCAGTGCTGGGTCTTTAATGATGTATTTGCGATAATTTTTTGTATTGATAACCTGGTCTTGAATTGCTGTCATGAACCCTTCTGTTTCAGCGAACAGGTTGCCACGGGAAAGCCAGGCGTTCGACGCTTCCAAGTCGACATGGGGCTGTTCCAGATCGTGGCGATGTCTTCCATGGAGTAGTTTTTGTTTCCATGACTGATATTTATCAGGTGGTTTAGTTGCAAGACTTAAGGTGTCCCTATTATAGTGATGCAAGTTAAGTGGTGTGTGTTTGTTATCTGCTAGTACTATTGCTTTATGCAGGGGCGACTCCTTTTTCTGGGTGACAAAATATTCTTGAAGCAGGTTAGTTAATTTATTGTGTAGGTTTGTTATGTCTATCATGCCGCGGCCACCTTCCCTTCGTGGTAGAGTAAGTCTTTCTGTTGAGGAGGTAGGGTGATGTATTCTGTGTCTGTTTAATGCTGTTCTTGTTTTCCTTTCAACATTTGCTAAGTCAGTTTTTGTCCAGTGAATGATACCAAAAGAGTAGGTAAGTACTGGTATTGCAAACGTATTGATTGCTTTGAACTTGTTTCTCCCGTTGAGTTGACTTTTCAGTATTTTGGTCAGTCTGTTCGTATACGTTCTTATAAGCGTTTCTCTGATAATTCGGTGTTCAATACGTCTGGATTGTACAAACCCCAGATATTTATAGGTGTCTTCTTCAGACATTGCCTCGATTGTTTCTCCATTTTGAAGTTGAAAGCCTTCACATTCTCGTGTTCCTTTAGTTATTTTTTGTATTTTGCATTTGTCTATTCCAAATTTCATTGCAATGTCTCTAGAGAAAGATTCTGTTATTTTGAGTAAATGTGAGAGTTGTGTCTCTGTTGTTGCATATAATTTTATATCATCCATATACAGTAGATGTGAAAGCTTGAACTGTACCATTTTATTACTTTTGATGTTGAACCCATAGTTGCTGTTATTTAATCTGTTTGATAGGGGATTCAATGCAAGGCAGAACCAAAGCGGACTGAGAGAATCGCCCTGAAAGAT